>RHLR01000849.1:0-12923 GCA_009806335.1 Davidsoniella australis
ACCCTCAGGTTGTGCTAGGCCAAGAGAGCTCTCCGTCTAGCACAACCTGAGGGTAGGCCTGCGGGGTTCCAGGATTGGCTACCTGGTGTTTTTACCGTACAACAAAGACTATGAAAAACCAGTCCGAAGGGCCGGCACGGTGGTTTGACCCCCTCGAGGGTTGTAGGAGGGAAAGTTGGTACCGTGGAAGGTTGAATATTCAATTGACCAAGCAATGGTTTTGATTGATTCTTATGCATTACTCCCTGGGCTGCTAAGTCCGAAATAATCACTCAAAAAGCCAAAAAGGTGTTGTGATATATCACAGTCTCCGATACGGGGAGTCGAACCCCGGCCGCCTCGGTGAAAACGAGGAATCCTAACCGCTAGACCATATCGGATGAGGTCTTGTGATTCATATGATATTCCAGGCGTATCATTGTATATAAATACGGCGGGAAGTCGAGCGTGCCATCCGCCGGGACGACTCTATAGCTGCTCGGATAATGGTTGGAAGATGTTATTACGCGACTACTATGTGTCGTACAATCTTAGCGACTCAGGTAGATAATGAGTCAGTCAAGTCAAATCAAGACGACTAGTTCAGTCTACGACATGTCGCCATATTGATATAGATTCATGGCGGGTATATGCTCAATGAATCAAACTAAAAGGTGCGCCATCAAGAACACGGAAAAGCTATAAGTGTGTCAATCATTGGACATTTGATATCTGCACGGGAGCCGACCCGGCGTCTTATAATCCGAGTAATTAGCTATGCCGCCTGGTTTCGAAATCTATCTAGAACTTGTTTACATACTAGGATATTTTGCGCCGTCCTTGCATAGCTAAATGTGCTTATTTGTACTTGATATGAGATTCTGCTGTTGCTTCCTTTGCTTACTCCTAAGAAGAATATATCTCGAAGGTGGTGGGGGAAGGCGTTCCAGTATGCCTCAAAGAGAGGAACTCAACTACTCTGCTCAAATTGTGTTGTTCTATAGACAGAAATAGTAGCCAGGAGTGTTTTTAGAATTGGCCTTTCTAATAAGTATGTTTTGCTTTCATTTCCTCGAGAGCTTGATCCCTACATGTTTCTGCTACGTATGTCATCTTGAGAATGTCGACTGCCTAGGCCATATGTATGAGTTCCTTGATTTATTCTATATGTTGACGCTGTGAGTTTTTAGTATATAAGAATAATAGACTTATACGGATCTCGAAACTGTCAGATTCTTCCATATTTGCCTTTGCTAAGTTTCTGAATACTATCCACACGGAAAACTCTATCTAGTTCCAAAAAGACTCCATGGAGGCTAAACTACAGCATGATAGACCACTTAACTGACTGGATTTCTGTCCAGAAGAAATTTTTCATTTGGCCAATTTGGGAATGCTGTAAAACACTCACCACACTTAACACCAAAGTATATATTTACAGGACTTTTGCTTCCTAATTAGTCAATATCTGGACTAGGTTGTTGTAAGCTGAGTGTTTCCACCCATGACCAAGCATAGGTATAGCAAGTAAAGCACATGGCTGAGAACAGTTTTCTGTTGAGAATCGTGTCGGTGCCAATATTGAGGCACCTGTCTTCTCGCCACAAAAGCCTGCTATGTCTGGTGGCTTGTATGAATAAGTGTATGTCTATCATGCTATTCATGCAGACGTGACTCACATCGTCATTCATTGACGCTTCTGTAGCTGCTACTATGGACTGGAAGTTCCCCCAGTTTCACCTGATGGCAGCAGCTTCATATGATGATGCCCGTGGATTGTGTGGTGGAGGGAAGTTTCGTATTTCTGGAGATCTTGACTTGGAGAGTCTGATGACTGTCGGGCTCAAGCCAAGAATCTTTGGAATGGACCTATCTTGGTTATCATTCACTTAGTCGACTACGACTAAGGTGATTGACCTCTTAAGCTTCTGTGTGGCATCTGGTCTAGAGTGCAAGAGTAGATGGGTTGATATTCAGGAGCCTGAGCTTGCTTGCCCTGTATGTCAATATCTCTTCCAACTTTAATTTTGCGTATGTCGTCTAGAGCTTGAGCTTGCTCACTTTAGGTCTCATCATATCTCCCAACACTTTAATTGCTATAGAGTTTCCTTTTTATGTAAGTTGTTTAGATTTAGCTTAGGGTTTTTTGAGGATAGGATGGTTTCCCTCATCTTTTAACCAGCTTATCTATCATATTATATTCCCTTTTGTTAGATTTCGTAGTCTGATATCCAAACCCCAAACTTCGCAAGTCGGCTATCAATGCTAGAAATTACCCTTACTTGCACATGAAAATAGAGGGCAAATATTTATTGACCCAGAAAACAATACAATGATTTTGCTGTAAAGAAAAACCATCACCAAGACAAGCAAGAATAAAACTCTCTTTCATACGACTTCAATGCGAGATTCATGATAAAATAGATAAATATTAAATTTCGCTACTGCATATTTTAAGTACCGTACCAAAGTAGTCATTTCAAAAATTGAGACAGCATACAACTAACTATAATACCATTTGGCATGATCCAGCAGTCTATGAAAAATATAATTATTCTAGCCCTAAAAAAGTATAATCCCATGAAGACAAAAAAACATTCCTTCCCACTCACCCTGAAAAACCACGATATCTAACACTAATAAGAGACAAAGGAAATATATATATATATGTAAACACATTTTATGTAGAGTAGGTACAACAAGTGATTAAAAGAACGCATTGATATGTATGCGAAACGTCTTGGAAAAACAAAAAAGATATCATACACGCCCGAACCTTCTAGCATCGTTTAAAGTATGCATCAATATGCCCGAGACAAAGGAAAAGAAAATAACTTGTTCTTGATGTTGAATTTTTTTCTATAAGTACGTATATAGTCCATGGTCAAGTGATACTTCACAAAGCAGTGATCACTAGTTAGGCTAACTATTACTGACGCGAACTCAGACCAGCAAAGGCATCCGGACTATGGCGACCGTTTGCCCACGCCATTTCCATACCAAGAGCAATACTTTCTCTGCTACCTGCCGGCTGGGTCGGAATGGCAGCCGCATTAGGGACGACAGCTGCTATCTGTGCAGCTTGGGTACCGCCTACCGCAGAAAATGGATTACGGCTAGCGGATAGTGGCGTAGATACACTACGAGAAGGTTGAGGCTGAGAAGATAGCTGTGTGTTGATAGGTTGAGGCATACCAGTGGGTTGAGGTGCCAATTGAGGATAGTTATATAACGCCATGATTGAGTCCTTGCTAGGCATTAGCATAAACTGTTGTTGCTGCTGCTGTTGCTGGAACTGTGCTTGTGGCTGTTGGTACATATTTTGACTGAATGGTGTTGTTTGAGCTCGCATAAGCTGGCCCTGCTGGGGCATTTGTTGTTGTAAACCGACTTGGGGCTGTTGTGGTAATGATGAAAAGAACGGGTTGGTAGCCGACGCAACGGAAGGAGAGGACACAACTTGGCCAGTATAAAAGGTAGATTGTTGTGACTCTGATATCTGACCCAGTGAGGGTGATTGAATGCGGGTAGGAGAGCGCGCGAATGGGTTGTTTGAATGCGCACCAGTTATTTGTGAGTTTATGGCCAGGTTTTGCTGCATAAAGTTGGCCTGGGTTTGCTGCATTTGCATCTGCTGGTAACTTGTCGCTTGTGGCTGGGCCTGAGGAAAAGCAGACTGTGGAATTTGTGAGGGCATTTGTGAGAAGAATGGGTTGTAGCCAGTATTTTGTGCGCTCAGAGGGGTAGCCGGTTGTGAGTAGGTCAAGCTGGTATTTGAACTAGGCATCATGCCGAGATACTGGGATGGCGTTGGTGGCACAGGCGGGACCTGGGTGGCATACATTCCGTTGAGTGTCCCAGCGCCTTGGCCTGTTGCGCCTCCCGTATGATTTGGGAAAAGGGGACGGGTTGGTGTGATGCTCATATTCTGGAAAGCCTGGTCAAAGTCGCTTAATGGCTGAGGTTGCCCAAAGGGCTTCATGCTATTCTGATATGGGTTTTTGTTTTGAATAGTGCCGGTAGATTGTGAAGACTGCGGCTGTGCAGGCATAATATCGAATGGGTTGTTGCTAGAAGTTGTCGAAGCTGGTGTGTTGGGCTGCTCGACACTTAGACCAAAGCCCATGTGAGTTGTCGGTGTGTAAGGGGATAGCGGCGTAAGGGAGCGTGACGAACGAAGGCCACCGCTAGATAAACCGCCACTAGATACAGCTCTGGTTCCGCTATCGCCAAGTCGAACAAGGGCTTCTACAGCACGATCAAGGTTGCCGTTAACACCTCTCAATATCACAGTGTTCCGCTGTACATCGTTAAATCCCATTTCCCGGAGTTTCATAAGCTTGCGCTCGAGGTCGTCGGAGCCTATATCATCTACACTCGCACCAAAAACTTTAGAAGGCTTGTTGGCTAGCTTCGGTGATGGTATCGAAGGCTGTGCGGCAGCGGCCTGCTTCTTGCTCTTCGAGCCTAATGGGAAGATTGAAGAGGCTGATCGTATGCCAAACTTGCTAGGTCCCTTTGGAGGTAGCGGTGGAGGCGAGCCTTCATCCAATCTTGTAGCACCCTTTCTTTGGCCACTGCTGGAGTTGTTGGGGTTGTTATTTATGTACTTTTGGCGAATAAAACGTTCCATGGCAGAGTCCGCCTCGTCGACATCGACAGGTATAGAGGGTTTGAGGTTTCGTGGATTATAGATTTTGTTAGAAGCTCCATTTCCAACTTTGCGCATGTTCTACGTAGCAGACAAAAGGGTTAGTTCGATTGCGGATTTTGTGATCGACATTCAACACAAGGGACTAGACAAGACTTACCTCAACCTGCTCGTTGGACCAAGAATCCATGCTCAGGGACTTGACCTTGGAGATGTGCGTGCCAAGCTTGCGATGAATTGCGGCGCACCGCATGCATAAAAATACACCGAGCTAAAAGTTAGGAATTATAGTTAGTATGACGTCCTTGAGAGAAACCTATGTTCGATGCTGTATATATGGTCTTCTGATATATGCGCGTGAAGATATACGAGTGGATATACATACACTCCATGATGCCCAAGCTATAGAACGAAAATATGTTAGTTACATGTGATAACCACGTGTGGAGATTGTGTGCATTTTCACATACAAGGGTTTGGGACGCTACAATCGGCGCAGAAGTTGTTTCCGGGAACGCTAGTAACTAGATCTTGTAAAACCCGTTCGTTGCGAGCCTGTTGGCGTTTGGAAATGGTCGAAGTCATGATGGTATTGTAGCTTCCGCTAACGGAGGCGCTGAAGGTAGTCTTGCAGATCTATGCAAAGCAATGTATATAAAGAATATATATGCTCGTCTATATCAGAGACCGAACAATGCTGCTGGATTTGAGGGCAACGGGATGATAGTGGATCTAGGGTCGACTTGAGACGCGAACTAGTGGAACGAATACTCGAGCTGTTATAAAGAGCGACGGACCAGCTGAGTACAGCAAGGAGTTCGAAATAGAAGCAAGAATCGAGCTACTCGGAGTACGATGCTGAAGGCGAGAGAATGTATATGCTGGATATGCAGAAGCGAATACTCAAGTAGAGGCAGTGTATGGTGGTATTGACAATGTCGGGCTCGGCTCGTGAAGAAGCTTGTCTTGTCTTGTCTATGCTATGGCGGTTGCGTAAACGGGAATGAATCGTTAAACTCGGAGAGGCACGTGTATCGTGACGTGTGGAAAGCACTTTTGTAGTCTATTGATTCCAGCGTTTATTTGTATATAGAAGATGAAATGACAGAATAAACTTTAAAGTCCGATCGGAGGACAGACGGGAATACAGCGTCGGATTAGAAAGCCAAAGGGCAAGCGTGAAGGACGAATGAGCGAGTTAGACTGGCGGTTTGGCTACTTTTTTTCTTCGGTTGGCTGAATAAACGGCAGACAGACCGCCTAGGAACGAGCGGATGCGAGGGCAAAGGCAAAAAAGAAGGATATGCGAAAATTAATGAAATGCGGCAATAATGAAAGAAATATAAATAAATCAAAAAGTCAAAAAAGGCCTAAGCAAAAATGGCCGTGTTGGATAATTAAAACCCAAAAAGAACAACAGCAACCATGGAAATTAAGGAAAAACTAAATCTGAGCCCAAATAACTGGAAAAGAGAGGGGAGAAAAAAGATTGGCGGATGGAAGAAGAATGAAGCAATCGCCTAGAAAGACGCCCAGTAGCAGCGAGAAAGAGGCAGTTGCGGTTCTGGAGTCTGGTCTGCAAACTATAAGAAAAAAAAAACAGGGAAGGAACCCAAAGCGAACGCAACAACAACGCCCAGGGCATTTTTAATCTTTTTAATGAAGCCGGTCCATCCATCCCATCCTTCTTGTTCTTTTATTTTCTGGCTTGTACAAGATAGATTCTCCAACTGTAGCAACAATGAGTTTGCAACTGGCCTATGCAGCCTGGGCCAGACTCCAAATCGCCTCAGTTGAGATACGCTATATGTATACAGTATACATACTTGGTATGTACGTGTATATCTAGAGATTGGCCTTTCCAGGCCATGAGACTGAGCCTCCCATCTTCAATCCAATTTCCGTTTCATGCATCCAACCCATAATTACGCCGTCCGCTTTGCCATTGACGACAATAACATGTGTGTTTCAATAATGCCATTCTGATACCATGCGGTGTTCGTCTGACTACTACTCAGGACATCTATTCGATATTTGCTGATCTTTGTATGAGATGCTAGTTCACCACTCAACGACGATATCAAAAAAGGTGCCGGGCTGTAGTATATGCTATCACTACGTATAAGCATGGCATGGTCTAATCATAGTGCTATCACCGGTGGTCCAGCAACACCTACCTAGGCCCCTTTTTCCCACTCTCGGCCCTGTCTTGTCCACTGTCGTGCAGCCCCTATCCATGGCAGTGATTTCGAAGACATCCACTTACGGCAACTTTTGGTGGAGCTTTTGGTTCCTGAGTTTCTTCCTAAACCATCTGCCAAATGCAAGCATTACAGTAGCAGCAACCAACTAGCTTGCAGTTGGTCTGATCCTGGCCTTGCTCTCTTTGGCATGGCACCCACCCCATCACGAGGCCTCTCTACAATGTGCATATCAGCCTACAGATTTGCTAGTCTCGCCAAGAAAGGGCGCATACATACAAATGTATAGTAGTTACGTATGTACGCAACTACATATGTACATATTTTAGCTTACTTGGTTAGCATCAAGCCGTACACAGCTATAAGTGCTCGCATGCTGCATCACACTGCTGGTGGAGCCCGTTGGAACCGCGCTCAAGCATTCATTAAACAACGCCCAAGCTACGGATAGTGTTTCCTTCAATGTTTTTGTCAGCGGGTCTTCTTGAGTGATGTATAAACGCCCTAGAGCTGATGTACAACTTATACTACTCTCTTCTTTCCATCATAAAGTGTTTACTACCCTCAAATAGTGGTCTCTTCTCTATTTTTATCATATTGATGATCTGTTCTTGGTTGTTGCTGGAACCTACTTGTTGGGGTAACCCAAGTCGGTGCACTGATAATAGAATCGTCATAATACGAGAGCACGCAAGACCAAAAAATGCTAGATATTACACATGCAGTGTATCATGACTTACTAACCACGGGAGGCATAAGCTTAGAATACGACCTTCTCATCTCGCTATAAACAAGGTCCGCCAAACAAAGAAATTTGCCCTGATTTATCTCACTGTAGGTAGCGATGCTATATTCAACCGAGAATGGAATATTTGTATTTCAATTGCTACTCAGCATACTTGTATTCTGGTGATAGTTGCGGTTGACCCTAATAGGCATGCAACTAATATAAAACATGTGGCTACTCAAAGCAGTAATAATATATCAAATAACATCGTTACTCTTAGTTCATTGCACAAAAGCCAAGATATAATCTATTCGCGCATAGTAGAGCAACACTAGAAAGAGTCTGTCCGCCGTAAGGCCTTTACTACGCGGAATGCCGTTGGTGAAATCATCGGCACACAGCAGTTCACACGGGATATTGTAAATACATCGGATTTGAGGTGATCACCATCTTAGGAAAACTCTATAATTTTATCAATATTAATGGATGTTTTTGCAAGCTTTACGTTACGATATTTCTGATAATTCTGCCACCGAGTGCAAATTCACTTGTTCACTTGTAAGGTTCGCATTTCATCGCTGATAGATATGCAGCAGTTAGATATTTTTCATGAGGACTTTTGTGAAGCCTTGTCTTTCTAAATAAGACGTTGACTAGTCCGTTGCGAATAAACATCGCTGCCTAAGAAAAAATAAACAAAACAAAAAAGAGAAACAATACTGTGTTGGTAGTCGATGATCATAGTGTATCGGGTGCAGTAGCCCGCCGCAGACAAACGAACTAATGAATTGATTATACGAGAGTTTAGCTTATTCATCGTTTAGAGCTTCGGTTTCGTCTGCGCCTTCTTGAGGATAGGCTCCATCTTGGTAGCCTTCATGACATCGCCCTTGATCTTGAGCTTGCCGCCCATGAAGAGTTTCTGCGCATTCGCCTTGCCGGCCACGAGCTTGCCAAAGTTCTCGTCGCTCAAAGTGAGGGTCACTAGAAGCCGATATATAGTCAGCAACGGATAATTTATAACAGCACTGATGTTCTGACATCTCATCAGCAGTTATGGAGAAAAAAAATGCACTTCTTACCTGTCGGGCTATCACCAAGTCCGGTACCGACAGTTCCGTTCTTCTTCAGGTCGATGTGCCAGCTCTCGGCTTCGCCCGAGGCGTTCTTGAGGGTGAAGGCAAACACGGCGTTGCCTTGCTTAATGGCAGTCTTCTTCTCGGCCTCATTGGCCTGAAGGGCCTGGTGGATGGCATCAAAAGCGACCGAAGATGGAAACTTATCTGTACGACCAATGTTAGAGAATCGCAAGTTATGCAGTAACTCGGACATGAAATCAGGGCCAAGACATTATGTATTCGTTTTGTGGTTCAGATCTAGGCTATAGTTTGTTTTTTATCGTATACTGCTCAGATTATGGAATTGGAGGCCACAGATATCTGGTCGGTATTGGAGTGTAACAGTAACAAGGGCTTACCGTTAGCAAGGCTCATATTAGCGGTGTTGTAGTAAAATCAGAGATGGATTGATAAGATATAAGACGGTAATATCGGAAAATGAAGAAATCGTAAACAAAGCGAAGTCAATGCTTGGAGACCTATCGTTAGCGATGAAACACGTGACGATGTGATAGAAGAAAGTAGTTCGTTCGAGGTTTTCACGGGGTTATTGAAGATTAATCAATGGAGACAGTCAATGGGACGGAGAAAAAGAAAAGAAAAGAACACCGCGAGGATGAACTTTTTATGTACGTACTTTCGCGAGCATGTGAAGCTAACTGTAGTATTTACCTCGGCGGCCGGAGCTCTGTGTCAGGCTTGGCAGCTCTCGACAGGCGTCCAGTTTGCCGCTGTAGGCCTTGACACAGAGCTCCAAGATTTAGCACCAATTGGGAGCGTTCAATTTTACTAGCCGGGCATTATCCCGTTCCGGGTTTGGCAACCTTCATTCCGCATTAAAAGACAAACAGATGATGGTTCTGCAAGCATCGCGGCAAAAAAAGTTAAAAATATTTTTTACACGTACATACATATATAAGTGAACATTGGCAGCAAACCATTGCCGTCATTAAAGGCCACTCGAATAAACCCTAGATGATTTCAAGCAGCCAATCAATCTTACATATCAACATCAGCGCCATTTCACATGCTTAAGCCGGTACGGTACAACTTGCTTTATATGTACTATAAGCCCCACCAATCTCCGGCTGTCCATCGGTTAAACTCGTTTCTACTGCTGATTACCCCAGAATTGACATCCATCCCGCACTTTACTTGCTTTTCTTTTGGGAAGCTATTGCTTACTAAAGAATAGCTTAGTGCTACTCCAGCTATGATCCAGCTATGATCCAGCCAGATGGGACTTGGCTCAATGCACAGCAAAAAAAAAAACGACATCACCCCAAATGCTCTTCGACGCGCAATAGCAGCGCAATAGTAGTCGGATATTGCGCCTATATTCATTCTACTTTCCAGTTTCTACTATCATGCCAGGCTCAACACCGGCCAGTGCTGCGGCATCAGCTTCGGCATCAGCAGTGGCGACAGCGCTGAAGAATCGCACCATGTATATCAAAGTAACTCCGTTGCCAATCACCTTTGCTGAAAGACGGGCGGTTCTGCATGCGCTTAAGAAGCATGCACGTATTGAAGTATTCAAGAAAATGCCTGTAAGTTATGAAGTAGAGGTATCAAAAGCTCCTTTAATCTCCTTCTAGCGGGGTCGCTACGTCTTGTATCTTCAATACCAGTCAACCATTGCGTTGTTATCACAAACACGCCGATTACTAAGTATTGTCTGTTTCCTCATCTTAGAAAAGTCCGGCCTCTTTCTTCTCAGTCACCGAGACAGTTGAAGATATGGAACATCTTATCGCTTCCAGTCCACTCACCTACGACATCATGACTGCGGGCCCGAACGTGCCCGTACGGCCTCGGCTTACCGTCATGCAGTCTCTCCCGCAACATATTGCCGATAGATGGGCAGATGCCCCACGTCATACAGCTCAGTCTTCAAACGAGGCGCCCCCAGAAGAAGATAGACGGCAGTTCATTATGCACATATTCCATACCCCGAACTATAGACATCTCGCCAACATCAGCATGAACGCGTTCTATGGTCCCTGGAGACCAAACATACATCGCAAGCAATCAGTGATCGATGCGCTGTCGAAGAACATACCATTGAACATCCGCCAACCGGGCTTAGCCGAGTGGGATGGGTTAGATCACGAATATGAAGAAGCATCAGAGACTACGGTTGACGACATCTGGTATCAACGACAATTAAAGCGGCAATCTACCGAAAAACAGCCCAAGGTCTTCAAGGGTCTCTTGAGTCTTCAAAGGGAGGCTGCCAAGAGTAAGAATCTACGGTTACTCGGTCACTCTTGGAAGGAGGGTGAAGAAGAAGTTGATAATGGTATCATCGACAATTCATTTGTGGCAGACAATCTTGACGAACAACCGGATGATAAATGGCTTGAACAACGAGAGAAAAACGTCTTCGAAGGGCCCGATAATAATAGCTATCTAGAGTCTGAATTATCTCTATCGGAACAACAGAAAGAAGAAGCTGCTACTCTCGATGATACGACATCACAAGACACATGGGGGCAAGATGAAAGTACCTTTGACACGTTTGGACGCTCCAAAACTCAAAAACCTGGCACCTTTACCTCTCGTAAATACCACATCATGTAATATATATATTAACAACATACTACAATTTGCATATCAAAACTCTAATCTATGACATACAAAGACAACAAACATGCTGATGTAACTCTATGCAGTGCTGTAACGTGTCATATCACTTGGGTTCGATAATAGCTATGCTATGCAACGCGTTTGCACAGAAATACTTGGTAAATGTTTATATTCTACACTGTTGCTAGGTTTGCATAATGAGATGAATTGACGTTATGATATCTCAATATCTCTGTTGATATTGTAATCAGCCGAGAGAAGGCATCAGTTGATATCTCTTTGTGCTGTGTTAGTGCTTATCCTGTTCTGATTCATGTTTAGTAGCTACATGAAGCATTATCAAGTTAACTGGGACGAGGCGTATATAGCTACAGGTATGTCCCAGCCCATGTTTTTTAAACGAAGCTATTTGAGGCAGTATCATGGTCTTTGGGGATATAAGCAAGCCTTTACTCAATATTGGAGATGGTTCTTGATATAGATACAATACGCCTACGTTAAACTATGTATATAGTCAATAAAAACAACACGACATGGTGAAAACTCATGTCTTAGACTTGCCCAATATCCACTAGCAAGATTCAATATCACATAGCTCGACTTTTTCAAAAACACCACATACTATGGTAAGCAGGTAGGGTATATATAATGGCTGTATCGAGACATCTTTTTGTTGTCATTGAATTCCATTTCTTTATTTCCTAGAGTCGTATATCGGAACAGACCCTAGTCTATGACGTAGCTTATGGAACAAATTAAAAACATCATGCATTTATCTGTATAAGGTTCTCGCCTTTCGGTTTGACTGACATAGACTTGCCACCATCCTCTTACAAGGCATCTTGTACCGAAGCACTAATAACCAACAAGCAAAAATATCGGTTGCCTCTTTTTTTTTATGCTCCTCACTTTATTTGGTTAACCAGCTCTCCATGTTTTCAGGTGAGGTTTACGTGGAACAGCAAACGGAACTGTGGCTTATACATGAAGGCTAATGAGACTAGGTATATCTCCTCAGAATATGGGTAGGATATCTCGCTATTGTTAGCAAAATATGATATTCTCGAGACATCTCAATGATTTGTACATACATAATATGTTGGAATAAGAGAAGGATTATACTATGGTAGTGTAAGGTTAAAAGGTTAATTTCGTATAGCTCAAGCAGTCACTATCCGGCCTGTTGCTAGCTGAATTTCTAGTACTAATATGTGCGCTAAAACCAGGAGTACATATCATAGAATTATCACATGTGCTAAGAATGGTTCTTTCTTCCTATTTCTAAGATTTTTACTTATTTGGGCATCAGGATATATAGACATTGGTACTTCAGCACAAATAGTCTTCAAAAAAGATACTTAGCCCACAAAAAACTAAGTACTCCTCACTTTGTCTTCAAAAGCTGCCAGGTGGCAAAATACTTTTTTTCATTAATCTCAAGGAGCTATAGAGCTATGAAGATGTATGATTAGAAGTATACAGACAGTGAACAGAATAATATATTTAGAGGCACCAGCACAGCCAAGAAGAAAAAATATATTTCAATTAAAAGAACCTACTGACGCTTTTGAGAGACTATAATAACTCTCTTTTCCAGACCATTTGTCTTGTCAATTGGTAATATAGACATGATTCTTAGCCTTTGACCTTGATGTAAT
>RHLR01000850.1:0-12922 GCA_009806335.1 Davidsoniella australis
ATGATTCGTTAGCCGAGCCGTAGCCCTTTTTCCGTATATATCATTTATTATATGTATTATCTGTAGTTCTTCAAGGGGTATTTTTAAAGTCCAAGGGGAGAAATAGACCAAGGACTGGCCAGGAGTCATCAAATGTATATTTGTGTCCAAAGCCACGTCTTACGAGAAAAAGATCTCATTGTATCAATGATTAACATATTTTAATAAAAGGAAAGAAATCAAAAAGAATATGAAACTTGTATAAATCCTATCTATCATGGCGAATGCAAGAAAAAGAAATCATCAAGACAGTCAAATATAATATGTGGATGATTATGAAGCCATACCTACGATTCCACATGGATTATAACCCTTGTGTTTATTAACCCTAGTGTTATATTGTACCACCTGGTTTACGAATCGATTTATCTTCCTAAATTTCCATCCCATCTCGCTATGGGCATTGGCAGGTGCCCTGAAAGAAATCCGCGCACGGGTCATAAAAGGTATTTACCTCCTGTGGCGACTAGGCAGATTTGTCTCCGGCTGCACGGTTCCGGATAAACAAACAAATGTCTGTACAATGAAGAAAACAACTGAACACAAAGCAAAGAGAAATCATTAAAAATGCGCTATATTTTAGGATTGAGCTTGATAAGCTAGTTATATTACTCTTGTTGTTTTGTCTTTGTTTTATTTAAACAATAAGAAGTGAATAAAGTAGACAAAGAAAAAGAAAGAAAGTGCCACAAAAATAATTAATAAAACCGACGAAAATTGAAATTGCTGGCTTCGGCAACTGCACAAACGAGACGAAGTGCATAACCGTCGAAGTGTATTTTATATATAAAATAAATAATAAATATCTACGCGAAAGGAATGGAAAAGGAAAAATTGCATCTGTGCACATTATTTGTGAAAGAAAGACAAAAGAGTCAATATCGGAATGGTACCCGTCTATACTGGACACGGTCATATTATAGTGCAAGCCGTATAGGCACGAAGGCACTGGATAGAGTTAGTATCAGAGCGCAGCGTACTACTTGATATGTTGTTACTATGCATGGCTCACCGTCTGATAGTGTCGTATTTATCAAGTGATAGTCTATGGTTTGTCGATATAGCCTTCATGCTACAAATCGGAGATACGCATACATACATACAGGAAGAGGATAAAATGAGAGAAGGCAATGATAATATTAAGACATATAAAATATAGAATAGCATATGGTCGGGCGGCTGTTTGGTTAGACAAGGAAGCTGGTTGATGATATGACAGTAATACATAGATATGCTATATATTGGATATCGGCTGGCGGAATTGTTAATAGATGCTGTGAAACCCTATAAGAGGCGCTGGATGATATTATTCGGTGTTTACTTGCTTGATCTCGATCAAACACTATAAAATGCGGTGGGCAGTGGACAATGGTTTTCATTGGAGATATCAGCAGGCTGAACATGGAACCTCCGTTTGGCTTTCTGATCTGCGGTTTCTGACACTAACCAGACAGATACAGTGCTTAGGTGTACAATGCCCTTGATTTTCACGTTGTATTGTCGCTTACAACATATAGTGCTCTTTTTTGTTCTCTGATATATCTTCTTTGGCCCTAGTGAATGATGGATCTGATATAAATGTCAGCGTTGCATTGGAAGGGCCAAAGCAAATCGGCCAGGACGAAAAAGACTGTGTTTCTGATGAGCTGCGTGATTTTCGACAGGCTAAATAAACAAATAATTAAAGAGATAGAGAAACATAGCAATGAGCAAAGAGCAAGACGGCCCAATCCGGACTAGCCTCAGGGACTACGAGGGCTCTAGAGATGGAAAGCCTAGGCCAGGGTGGAACTCCGTGGACAGATGAAAGCGAAGAAGCAAAGACGATAAACAATGTCGGGTTTAGTGAGAGAAATAACATACATAGTTGAGGATAACAAGTATAACGATAGGAGATAATTTTCTCCGACTAACATATAATAATATACTGTACCTTGGATCTCTAGTCTGTCTGTGGGTAATCAGACATAAATACGCAGCAAGATTGGGTTCGAAGGAGGAAGAGAAACAAGCTGCTGGAACTTGATGAACGGACCAAAAGCAAGTCGAGCCTATGCTAATTGTAAAGCGCTATTTTTTTTTGAAGCTGTTCAAGGACAAGCCCACCAAAGAGATGCATCATTAGCTCTAAAAGAGCTAGATTATCAAGATTGCTAGCTTGGCGACTAAACTTCAAGAATGGCTTAGGCTACAAAGGATCGGACTAGTGACAGTTGCATAGAGGCAAAAAGGTCATTGTTCATTTTTGGGATACAAGAGTACAAGAACACAACAAGAAGAAGGATCGAATCACAAACATGGGATTCACAGTTAGAAATGCAACAGGGTCAGAACAAGAGAAACAGAAACACATGAGAAAGAGAGGCTGTGTGGTGCTGACTGTGACTCTAACTGTAACCTGTGGTAGCAAAAACCAAATAGAACGGACAGAAACAACACCCCTGATTACTCGTCTGCCCGCCAGCATTGAGATATCAGACATGAAATACATATTACCATCAAAAGAGAGAGAAGTTGCTACTCCGGCTTGTTCTTGAGGACGCCCATCATAGGATGGAAAAGCCCAAGAGAGGGACGGATGCGCCTTTTGCCCTGCTCCTTGCTTGCAATAGCTACATACAAGAAAGAACGAAAGAAGAAACCCTGAAAATAAGAAGCAGAAAGGCAAAGAGGTAGAGCAAAAACCCTGCTAGAAAAATAGTAACTGAAACCCTGCCAGAAGTATAGGAACGCTGGCTTGTATCAGACCAGGCGCAAAAACGCCATCAACCGACAAGCTAGCCTCGTAACTGGCTTGCCAGTGGAAAGTAGCATAATGTAACTACTATATGCAGAATGATAGCAGAGTGACATAGCAGGTACTAAAGGAGCTTAACATAGCGACATGCACCCCCTTTATTTCTAGATCCCGGTCTCCTGTGACCTCTTACCACGAACTTTGCCATGCCGATTTATGTATTGATTTATCGTCTTGAAAATAAAGAAAGAGGAAAAAAAGAAGAGCTGGGCTAGTTAATATTTGGTAGACTGAGGGCAGTGCTTGCCCTGGGAAAAGCAAGCAGGCTAGGCAAGCAGAAGAAAAGGCACACAAGCCTATCTTGGTTCTCGTACTAGCTGGCAAGCCTCACTTCGGGGAAAAGAACCTTAAGATTCTCTTGATGCTGTTTAATCGTCGTTCACGCCCTATGCGCTTCTGCCCACTCCAGTGCCGTTCTCATAGGCCGTCCTTCGACCGTGCCTCGAACAGACCTGATGGACATACATACATAGATGCTGTATGATGATTGGACACAGCATAGCATTTCATTTCTGTATTGTATTGATAGCACTGTATAGGCTTCAGTATGTAATATATTAATATCTTGTATCAAGAGATGTGTATTCTGCATCTCCTTGCCAGGCCCCTCGTCCCCGTGCCTGCCTTTCTGGCTCCTGCCCCTTCCCTCTGGACATTTCCCAAAATTTCCGCTGGCGGTCCCCATCTGGATATTGCCGTTTGGAGGGCCCTTTCCCACCAGGCCAGCAGCAATGGTCGCACGGTTGGCCACAAGCAGGTAATTTCCCGTTTCGCTTTTTCGACTCTTGCCCGAACAAACAGAGAGCGAGCAGTTTCCCAGTTTTCTCTGTCTCTATCTCTGTCGTTCTTTCTGTATCTGAGTACGCGCCTTCTGTTTTTCCTTTTTATTTTGGCAATATTATTTTAATATTATTGTGCCTGTCTTCTTTTCCTCCTCTGTTTTTATTTTGTATTTTCTTTTCTTTTTCTTTTATTTTTTGTTGCCTGCCTGCCTGCCAGCCAAAAAAATCACATCGCGATTCGACGACGCTCTGAATCTTTGAGCAGAGCCCGAGTTTTGATTTCGAATTCGACTGTGTGAATTTGACGACGGACAATATCGATTCTTGTCCCTTTCCTATTCTATTGATTCTGTCGCTTTATCAGCCGACCGAACAACGAACAAGAGGCTCAGCCTCGTCTGCGATCTTTCCTTTCCTTTCTTAGGCTCCCTTTTTCTTCTTTTTTACGTTCTTCGTCTCTCGCTTTCTTCCCTTCTTTGGCCCCATAGCAACAATCGGCCACAGGAATTTGTTCACTCATAATCGACACTCGTTTCATCCTGTCTCAAGCTGGTCAGAATAATCTGAATAATCAATTATCCACAGACAGACCTGATTGATTAATTAGTTGGACGGCCATCTAAAGAAAAAAACCTGCTGCTCGCCAACAATAGATCAGACTAGTAGTTAGCGACTTCGTCTATCACCACGCATACTCTATCTATATTCAGACAGTATGGCTCCCTCATTGAGCACACATGCTTCGTTTAGCCGGCCCCGCACCGGCGAGCGGGAGGGCCGCCCTACTACCCGCGACCAAGGCGACACTAGCCTTGTGATTCCCAGCCGCACATCGTCTCTTCACTCGCGCATCACACAGCCGATCCCATCGCAGCTCAACCAGAAGCCGCCACAGCGCACTCCCAAGACCCTGACACACGCCTACATGGTCTGTGGTGTAGGCCGCGAGCCATCTCAGTGGGTGAAGGCGCCATCGCCTGTCCAGGGCAAGATCGGCCACATGAAGGGTGCCGTTGGCCAGTTCTGGCTGCCTGAGATCCTAGGTAGCAGTCCGCGACTGGAGCAGGACAACGAGATCGCCCGGGCTCTGCACGCTGCTATGCGCGCCTGCTTCCCCCACGATGTTGAGATCTGCACAGGCCGTAGCCAGCCTCACTGCGTCCACCATTCTTTTGTGCTGCAGCAAGACTCCTCGCACACTCTGTACGGCATCTGCCTCCGTGTTTGGTCCCGTGCCGACGAGAAGCGCGCTGAGACCATCCGCGATCTACGCAAGCGCACCGAGACCGACTACTTCGACAACCCCGACGAGATCTACTGGATTCCATACTGCCTGTCATTCCTGTCGCGCTACCCCCTGTACAACCTGCTGGGCGACTATCTGCGCGGCATGTGGATTCACTGGAACAAGGCTACCAATCTGTTCCACGCCGAGGAGGTCTCGCGCATTCTGAGCTTCCCGGCCCCGCGCCTCAACGACCTGGTGCGCATCGATATGAAGGACTATGCGCTTTGCTACCAGTTCCCTTCCTCGCCCACCGGCTTCCAGAACTTTGCCATGTGGCCGCTCTTCTCTTGCTTGTCCATCCCCAACATTGTGGGTGTGGTGGAGGCCGCGATATCGCCCACGCGCCGTATCATCTTCGTCTCGCACTACCCGGCCATGCTGACCATGGCTGCTGAGACTGTCCGCTTTTGCGTGCGTGTCTATGAGTGGAGTGGTCTTTACGTTCCCGTGGTCCACGCTCGCCACACCAGAGACCTCGTCCAGGAGCCCGGTCCGTATATTTTGGGTATTACCAGCGAGTGCCGCTCCCTTTTCACCGCACCTACCGACGCACTGGTCATCGACCTGGACCGCAACTTCGTCTTGACTTCCAGTAACCCAAGCACTCTGACTCTTGGTCAGCGCAACAAGTTTTCTACTCGCCTGACCGAAGCTCTGAATGGCGATGTCACACCGTCGGGTGTCCCTCAGTACCTACGCTCTGCCTACGGCGGTGGCAAGCTTGTCCCCGCTGGTCAGATCATTGTCATGCGTGGCGAAGTCGAGACCATTCAGGACCCCGAATGGTGGAACCAGGATGCTGTCATGGCTGTCATGGACCATGTCTGTGAGAAGATGGGCCGCAACACTGGCATCAAGGCCGTCTTTGGCGGCTCAGTCAAGAAGCCCCTCATGACCAAGGTCTCTATGCGTCACCTGAACGAGATCGTTCGCGAGAGAAACCAGTACTCGCGTGATGCTCTCGAGGCTTGGCAAGACTTCATCAACCTTAAGGGCCGCATGGACACTGAACTCAGCAAGGTTACTAAGCGTAACAACTACCTGGTTGAAGAGTTGGAGAGCTGGAAGCAGCAGTTCCTCAAGTTTCAGGCCTTTGCTGAGACCCTGACCAAGGAAACTCAGGACCTCAAGGTCAAGATCGAGGGCCACAAGCGCGAGAACCGCCGTCTGGCTGGTCTGCTTGACCAACAGAAGGACGATAATGTCCGCATGTCAGTGCGCCTTGTCGGTACCGAGAAGCAACGTGACGACGCCCTTGAGGCCCTCGTACTGCAGCAGGAAATTGCCGAAGAGCTTGAGCGCGAGCGTAAGCGCAACAAGAAGGAACTGGCTGCTCTACAGCACACCAACATCACCATTGGCCGCCAGCGTGACGAAGCCCGTAGAGTGGTTCTTCACCTGCGCAGTCTTATAAGCGGCCAGCGCCACCACATGGACCACATTGTTGAGACACTTACCCGGCCTGACGAGCTTCTCCAGGAGCTGGAGGCCGGCTATGATGACGGTGAAGTCAACCCTGCCACTGCCGAGAGCAGCCGTGGCTCGTCTCCCGCTGCCAGCAACCTGTCCAGCCCCACCAGCATGGACAGCAAGCGCTACTCTGCTTCTAGCTTCATTGACGTGGCTGACCGCCATCTCAAGGACAAGACCGATGCCATCGCCCACATAATCCGCAACATTGCTGAGCAGTGCCAAGCTGCCGTCGAGGGCCTCCAGCTGGCCCAGGATGCCGAAATCGCCGAGCAGGAGCGTCTGCGCTCGCACTCACGTCACTCGCACCACTCACACCATTCTCACTCTCATCATCCCCGTCGGGTTAGTGGCCTGTCGGCGGCGGCTAGTGAGGACGGTAACCACTCTGCAGTGACGTCTGAGACGGGCGACGAGAGCCTTCTGCACCCCTCTGGCCGTGCTTCAAGCATCCCACCAACACCGGATCTGATCCCCAACCGTAGCAGCACTGCTATGTCCTTCGTCTCGTCGGCCACCACCCCCGAGCGCAGCAGCCAGCAGTACCTCATGCGTGAGGATATCCCCACCAAGATCGTCGAGGACGACGAGGACTTCCCGGAGAACCGTCGCGAGGTTGATGTCCTGGCTTCAGAGCCCATTGTTGGCAAGCACGCTGCCGCTGGCCTCATCCACAGAACCTCAGGTGCCCGTATCAGCGCCCTGGGCGGCATCCCTAAGCGGTAAACGCACATAAACACACATATACACTCTCAGCTATCTGCATATCTCTTTCTTTTTGTCCTCTTCTCATCATTTGTCATCACCATTCGTTGATTGCTAGTCGCCATCCGCCGCTGCTAACGTCAGCCGTATCTAGAGGCTCGACAATGTCGGTGCGGGGGTGGCGAGTCTGCCTGTATTCTGAGCAGCAGCGTGCCCATTCCTGGCTACGTTGTTTTCTATCTACTACGTTTGTTTATCTGTCTGTATTGCAGCCTCCTTCTCTTTGTCTCTTTTCTTTTTCTATTCCGTTTCACGTGTTCCTTTGATGTGCTTGAGCTTGAGGAGGCGCCGTTTTCCTTTTTATTTCGTTTCCGCCCTCTCCTTACTATCTCTGGCAGGGAAGAGGATGGATGAAGTCACTGGTTACCACCTTCTCGCTCATCTTGTCCTCCATTTCCGATCTCGCGTGTGAGGCGTTTTCTATTCACGTCGCGATATGAGCTTTGCATGCCATGCTATTCTGTCTTGTCTGTCTTCCTGTGCGTTTTCGATTTTGCCTGCCTTTTTGCGTTTGGGCCTGTGCGGTCTCGCTGTTCTCTTCTATTTCTGTCTATACCACTTCTTTTTCATTGTTGGTTGTTATTTGCTTTTCTCTTTGTTCTTTCTACCTATTTCTATTCTTGCCCGCTGTTCCCTTTTTGTCCTTATGCGTTTCTATTCTTGAGATTAGTATGGGACGACGTTGTATAACCCTTAATATGCGTATAAGAATGGCCTTATATATCCTGTTTGTACTGCTCTTTTGGCAACGACATCGGCGGTATCGTTCAATCATCGATTACTGCGGGCCATTTATTTCTTTTCTTGCTTTTTCTATTTATTTTTGGGTAAAACGTTTTCCTATGTCAAGGCGTCTTTTGATAGTATTTTACAATTTACTTCTTTTTACAACTCCAACTTCAATGATCAACAGTGAAGCATGTTATTTATGTATTGAATAGTGTTTACTTCTATATATTACTGTAATTGTAAGTTTTGGTTGACACTGTTGTTTAAAGTGCAGCCCAAGATGGCTAAGTGGAACCACGTAAAGCGGGTCATTCATTGTACGTCCCTGATTAGGTAAATTAATTGAATTTGTGAATTACTGCACAATAAATAAAAAAATAAAAAATAAAAGGGGTTTTTTTCTTTGCCACCACAGAATAAAATGGACAACCGCTTGGTTTACTAATATTTTGCCTCACAAGGTTATATATGTGCAGTGCACTAAGAAACATCGGATTGTCTTACTGCAAACGAGACACAGCTGTTCGTTTGTAATCTTGAAAGCCCTTGAATCGACTGTTCTAAGTGTTTGTATAGCCAAGTTTTTGTTTGTTTGTCTGGCTGGTTGATTTGTGTGAGAAAACTCTTCCTTCAACCCCGCTGCAAGCTTTATCTAGACAAACTAGCTTTGACTAGCTTCGAGGACTGATCCTTGCCTCAGAAAGCAAGACGACCATTTATACCAAAGCTAGTCGAACTCATCGATTCAGATACTACAACCATCTCCAGATACATACCCTCAGAACAATATTCATCATGGCCGATCCGTTGCTGACATCACTGTGTGCCATATGCCATGTTTCTACGCCGAAGTACAAGTGCCCACGATGCAACACGGCCACCTGTTCGCTAGCCTGCGTCGAGAAGCACAAGAAATGGGCTGAATGTAGCGGTGAGCGGGATCGTACTGCATATGTACCGCCGGCCAAGCTACGTACAGCGGCCGGCATCGACCACGACTACAACTTTCTGTACTCGCTAGACCGCGCCACCGAAGCGGGCGAGAAGGTGCTCGAAGAGAAGGGTCTGATTGATCGTAGCGAGCTGCGGCCCATCATGGTCGAGCATATCCAAGATCGACGTGGCCGCGATGGTCGTCTACAGAAGTTTGTGGCTACGAAGCCGTTGACGGCCAAGGGCCAGAACCGTCGCCATATCGACGAGGGCATGAGATATCGACTGGCTGAGTTTGATATCAATCTGCTTCGTGCGCCACCGGGTCTATCTCGTGCTAAGCAGAGCTTGACGCGGTTCACTAAGGCTCGGCGCCGCATCGAGTGGCAGATCGAGTGGCTTGTTGTGCCCTCTAGCTTCCCGACCGACTGGCCACTGCCGAACTCTTCTTTAGAGATGGTCGATGTCGACCATGTCGTGGACAAGGTGATGCCCGACGGTGTACGGCTACAGACCAAGACAATGGACGACTGTGTCATGGTCCAGGCCTTTGCGGCTGCTATGCGCCACCTCGATCCACAGCGCCAACAACAAAACCAACAACAGAAGAAGAAATCAGCGACCGAGAAGGGCGAAGACCAAGATATGGGAGGTATCGCGGCTACTACGGCGGCTATGATGGGGTTTGCTGGGCAGACGCTACAGGAACTTGGCGAGCGATTTGTGTTCTATCTACGCCAACCGCGGCCGTCAGTCGACTCCAAAACCAGTCTGCGACCTGTGTATCTCAACGACATTGTCGGCGAGAACTTGCGTGGCGCCACCGTCTTCGAGTTCCCGACTATCTACGTGTACGATAAAACGGCCCCGGATAGTCTCCCGTCCGACGACCTGATTGTTCCATTTGACCGTGTTGCGCTGCTTGCCGCTAAGCTTAAGCGCGACGCGGAGCGGGAAAAGGCGAAGCGCAAGTGGGCGAAGAACAAGAAGGGTGGCCAAGGTACCGTGAATGACGTGGAAATGGGCGATCCGGCGCCCCAAGAAGACCCGGCGGATACAACGAGTAGTGAAGGTTCGGGCTGGAGTTCTAGTGACGAAGAGTCTTCGGATGAAGAAGGAGAAGAAGGTCAAGATGCGACTGCGCATGATTCCGACGTTGAGATGTTGTGAGATGATATGACGAAAGACAAGGGAAAGATCAAAAAACGGTGCTGACGGAACATAGAATAGTGGGGGAAAACTACATACTCTCCTCTTTTTTTCCTCTGGAAAAAGGAGATGGATTTCACGATATCATGATTGCATAGATAGCATAATCGACAACTGAACACGTTGATATTAACTTATATGGCTGGCGTCTTTATTTGTGATCGAAGTCTTGATATCATGATGAACGTTTGGGTGCTTAAGGCAGCTTACTCAGCACAGAGCGAAGCGACCCGCTTTAAAGTTGGCAGATGTTTTGTGCGACACTAGCAAAATCAAATTTCACAACTTCAGAAACTAGACAACAAAGAATATCGTGAGAACAACAGTTTTTGTTTCTTTTTTGCCTTTCTAGCTTTTATATTGACAGGATTCTCAATGGCTCGCTCGAGAATTTTGGCAGCTGTTCGGCCTTCACTGGCTTTGCGCCAGCCAATCACGAGGCCAGCTCATTTGCGTATAGCCAAACTCACGACGTCATCGCCTCTGTCTTCAGACTCTTCCGATAAAGAAGTATCTGATGCCAAACTTGCTTGCCAACTCGATGCTGCCCTTCCTCCTCTCGATATGGACCTAAAAGATCTCGACACGCCGGCAACTAGTCCCCTCAAGGCCATTATCGACATCCGCTCTATCCGCAACCTCACATCCGTACACTCTGCTAACGCCATGGCGCGCAACTACCATGAAGCTGGAAGCTACCCAGCCAAAATCACGCTACTACACCAAGAGAAGCTCTCGATGCACGCACGAATAACTCGACTGCGTTCGCGCAATGCCGAGATTCAAACAGAGATGCGTACAGCGCGGACGGAAGTGGCCACGCCGCCGCCTAGATTAGTACAGGCTTCGAGAGTTGTTAAGGAAGGGTTGTCGGCTGCTACACGACGTGAGCGGGACTTAGATACGGCCATTGAGAACATGGCGGCGGCACTGCCGAATTTGACTAGTGATCATACGCCGCGCGATAAGCATGTCGTGCTCGCGTATATCAACCCGGGACCGGCAAAGGGCAAGGGCGTCAAGGATGAATTGGCGGCGCGCCACAAAAGCCACGTGGATATTGGCACACAGCTGGGCATTCTAGATTTTGCTTCGTCGGCCACGACGTCTGGATGGGGCTTCTACTTCCTGATTGGTGCCGGCGCACAACTCGAGCAAGCGCTCGTGCAATACGCCTTAGCCGTAGCCGTTCAACATGGCTGGACACAAGTAGCTCCGCCCAGTCTCGTGTACAACTACATCGGCGCAGCATGCGGCTTCCAACCGCGCGATAAGAACGAAGAACAACAAGTCTACACCATTCAACAGGCTCCTGTAGACGCTAAGAAGCCCCAGCACGTGTTGGCTGGCACCGCCGAGATCCCGCTCGCCGGCATGTATGCCAACCAGACTCTGCTGGCTAGCCAGCTGCCGATGCGTCGTGTGGCTGTATCGCGTAGCTATCGCGCAGAAGCCGGTGCTCGTGGAGCCGATACGAAGGGTCTATACCGCGTACACGAATTCACAAAGGTCGAATTATTCGCCTGGACACCCGATAATGATATCCCCGCTGGCGCCGAAATGTTCAACGAGATCGTCGATATACAGACTGAGATTCTCGGCTCTCTCGGCCTCCGTTGCCGCATTCTGGAAATGCCCGCTACCGATCTGGGCGCTTCTGCCTACCGCAAAAACGACATCGAGGCCTTCTTCCCGTCTCGTAAGACTATCCCCAAGACCGGTGGTGGTTGGGGTGAGCTCTCTTCGGCTAGTATGTGCACCGATTACCAATCTAGACGTCTACGGACTCGCGTCAAGGTGAATAATGGTGTTATGGGCTTCCCTCACACGGTTAATGGCACAGCTTTGGCTATTCCTCGCGTTATTGCTGCGATTTTGGAGACTCATTGGGACGAAGCTACACAGTCTGTCAAGATTCCCGAGGTTCTACAGCCGTGGATGGGCGGAATGACGGAGATCACCGAGTTGAAGACTAAGGACGGCGAGATGTAGATGGGAGAAGAAGACGAGCGGCGCGATTGATAAGATTAGATTTGATTGATAACGGAGATTGGAGAACCTGTAAGAATATATATCATACTATTTGTACTTATTACCTGTTATTATTATCACATATATTATCGGAAGTTCCATTAAAAAGAGAGAAGGGGAAATTGTATCAAAAAGGAATATAGCCTAACATTTAACAAGTAAAGAAACAAAGAACCTGAAAACTAGACACAAAACTCCCCCATTAAGAAGTCGTCATCGTGATTGCCACCAAAAACCGAAAAAAATAAGATACTAAAAAGAAACTAACACTAAGTAAACATGATAAGAAACAAACAAGAAAAAAATGACACTTATTTTGTCGATACCTCGACCTCATCTGGTGCTGAAACCATCGAATCTTCGATCTCGACCATGACTTCATCTTCATCGTCTTCTTCCTCCTCCTCATCCTCTTCTTCGGCATCCTCAAACTCCTCGTCGCTATCGGAAGCTTCGTTTTCCTCGTCACCACTAGTGACCTTCTCGCCAACATTGGCATTAGCGCTCGACTTCTTCTTCTTCACCATTGTCTGATCGACCTCAATGTCATCGTCATCATCGTCGTCTTCCTCCTCTTCTTCTTCTTCAGCCACAACTTCCTCTTCATCATCTTCTTCCTCTTCTTCTTCCTCCTCCTCCTCGTCACTATCTTCTTCAGAGTCGTCTTCCTCGACAACTTCGTGGATTGACTGTTCATCTGTAGCAACAGATGCCGCAACCGCAGCAGCGGCAGCAACTGCCGCAGCAGCAGAGGTGCTCTTAACAGCCTTTGCTGCTGCCGGCGACGCTGCTACATTCGAGGCGTACTTCTTGTTAAGCGCGCTGCCCTCGCTACCCTTGCGCATGTTACGGCCGTTGCCATTGGCACCGCCTGTGCGA
>RHLR01000851.1:0-12916 GCA_009806335.1 Davidsoniella australis
GCTTTTTTTTTTTTACCTACCTGATTCTAGGGTCTTTTCCCTTCCATCTCTCCCTAGTATAGAAATCTTGCAGAATGGAACAAGGAACCAGACGGAAAATCAATAAGAATAGGCTAGCTTCTTTGACCCTATCGTTCTCCTCTTCGCCTTGTATTCGGCTTCCGTTCATCTTTGGTTCAGTCTATTTTCAGTACATGTTCATGTTTATGTGTCAAGAAAGAGGGGTTGCCCACAACGTAAAGATATAGAGCGTAGTATTGTGATGAATTAAATGGTATTTGGTATATATCGTATCTTGGAAAGTTAAATGCTGGCGAAGTATAGAGAAATATGATAGTAGATTTTGATGCAAAATATCAGAGGACCCAACAGGCAGTCATCAACTACGGTATGATAAGCTGACTGATATAAGACTGCCGTCTAGGATGAGCTACTGTATATTGACGATAAGAAACTAGAAAGCAAGTCAGGGTAGAGAAACCAGATGAAAGTATCATGTTGCTGACGATGAGAGAAACTAAATGATGGTATATATGTGCACATAGAAGTCAAGTTAGTGGCATTACTGAACTGTCTTTACGCATCATTTTTTGGTTCTTCAATGACTGGAACAATGACAGGTGCTAGAGGCACATCAGCGTTCTCAGAATCGGCATCTGCAACGGTAGCAGCAGCAGGATGTACGATCTCAGCAGCTTCTTCATCGCAGCTGGTTTCAGACGAGTCCGGATTTATGCTGCCTTGGATGCGGCGCTTAGCTTCCTTCTTGTCTGCTTCTGTGATATCTTCAGGGTTCTTCTGCTGGTCGGGACTCCACTTAGGCTCACCGGGAGAGTGTCCGATGGACATGCCGACACGGATCTATAGTTAGTATGACGCTTGTTAGTTGACATTTCTTTGCCTCTTCATGTATACCCAATTTTTACCACACAGGGGAGTAATGACATACCAGAGTCTCGAGGCGAACTTTGGAGGAATTATCGGCTAGATCATCATCGAATTGAATCTTGCCAGGCTCAAATAGACATAGAAGAGTAGATCCACCGAACTTGAAGTAGCCCAATTCTTCCGCACGCTTTACTTCTTCACCGGGTTTACGTGTAATGACAGTACTGCCAACCATCATGGCACCAACACAGATGATCATCACGCGGCCATGCTCCTTGCTGTCGATAGGTACCAATACGCGCACATTCTCGCCGTATACATCAAGCGCAGACCGAATTGCCATCGGGTTTACTGTATAGTACTCGCCAGCAATCAGTTTGTCTTGGCCCATGATGCCATCAACTGGGATATGGAAACGGTGGTAATCTTGGGGAGCTAGGCGGAATATACCTAGTGCGCCACCCTCGTACCGCGCAACATCATCCGGGTAGGCATCACCAAGTAGCCTCTTGATAGAGAACTCACGACCCTTGACCCAAATCTTGGTAGCGGCGTTGATGCTATTAAAGACGACGCTACGACAGTCAGCTGGCGACACCACAATCTTGGGATTGTTAGGAGCTGAGCATGGACGAGCACCTGGCTTCAAAGCACGGTAAAAGAACTCGTTGAAGTTCTTGAATTCTGACAATGGCTGGAGAACTTCCGACAAATTCAATCGGTGGAACGCAATGAACTTGGAGATTTGGTCGCGTGATGCTGGATCGTCGTACTTGTCGCCCTGTTTTATACTGAGTTTCTTGAGAAGTTTGCGGATGCGGCGCTTCTCCATACTGGTAGACTTCAAGCCTTTGTATAGTAATCGAATACCCAGACGGACATATACACTCATCTTCTCCTCGTTGATTTGGCCAGTTATACGATCTTGGATGAGAATGTTGGCGGAGTTGGCACCTAGCTTATAGCCACCGTAACCAATCTTAGTGATAACTTTCGAGTACCATTGCGCTGCGCTTGGCTAGCAGTAACAAAGCCGCCCATCATGAGATTGTTGACTTGTCTCCAATCAGAACTGGCACATGTAGCCATGTGGGTAATGATATCAGCATCGCTGCGCTTGTTGAGACGTGGTTGATGGCAGATAGGACACTGTGCAATTTCGACAACATGCTCTTCACCTAGATCATTGGCATCAATTAGATCCGGTTCATCATTAGGGGCTAATGGTTCCGCATTCATCGGCGTGCAAGACCCAGAACCGCCAAGTTCTGAGCCATCACCGAGGGTAAACATTGGCGTAGTTAAAAGCGCCTTGGCAGAGTCCACAGCAGTCTTGACTTTGTCAGTGACTAATGGGCCCTTGGAGCGAGCCTCTAGTTGATCTTCAAGGCAGATGATGGCTTCGTCAATGGTCAAGTTATCTGAGTCGCCACCCTCGGGGGTTTTGTGTGGAAAGCGCTCGAAGAAGCCATCAATGGTGCTCTCTCTCAGGGTTGAGCCAAGAGTGTCTAGCATAGTGGTCAACTCAACACGGCTGATCTCACCGCTGTCGTCGGAATCGTATTGCTTCATGATAGCACGCCAGAATTGCTGGCGAAGAGCATGATATGGCATATATTTTGCTCGTACGTAAATTACCGGGTTGTGTTTAGACTCCCACTTATCGACGTTCTTCATACTTAATGGGATGGCAAACTCAACAAAATCATCTTCGTCATCTTCGGGCTCTTCGGTTACTGGCGTGTGTGATCTGGAGGGAATAGCATCTGTGGGTTTAAGTAGAGCGGAGCTCGTAGCTGTTGCTGATGGAGTTATAGTGACTGGGTCGGTAGCAGGCTTGTCGCCTGAGGAGTTCCGGTGCATTCCAGGTCGGATAATTTTGGCGAGGCTCTGAGTTGAATTGGAACGTGAGATGGGGATTTTGATGCGGCTCTTCTTCTTTTCAGGCACGACTTCTGGAGGATCCCGTAGCATATACAGCCCGGTTTCTGGGTCAGCTTGAGGGGCCTTGCTGATGAGATTTTGGACGGGGAGGTTGCATGATGCAATAAAGTCGTTGCCGGAGTAGCGGTCGTGATCGATAATGGTAAACAAGAATTCGTATGATTGTTCATGGCTCATAACCTGGAAAATCATCTTCTCGTTGAAGATCGGGTTCAAGTTGTGACGAACACGGCGGGTGCGGTATGTTTTCTTGCCGAGAGAAGCGACGACGAAAGGGTCCATGTCAAAGCTGGTACGGGTAAGATTGGACTCGGGTGGCAGATCTGTGATCTTGATAACTTCTATGTAGATGACGCCGACCATATCTGAGCCGCCATTGGAGAACTCGTATGGGTTGTTCCGGCGTTTCTTTTTGAGGCCACGGATGCGAAGTCGGCGTTTGCGACGTTCAGAAACCTCGATATTTTTGTCGTCACCTTCCGCATCTTCCTCCTCATCGTCCTCGTCGTAATCATCGCCGTCACCATCTCCATCGGTTGTCGATGAATCATGAGTAGCCGCAGTAGCTGTTTTTGTTGGTGGTTGAGGAGAAGTGTTTGATCTGGTGGCACCAGTTGAGATTCTAGCATCAGCGACAGAGGCCACAAAAGAGGCAAACTTCTGCATGATCTGCTCAGGATTGACCTCCTGCGCCTTCGAGTCAACTAGGGTGAACTTGAGCTGTACCTCTCCAGAAACTAGAGCATGCTTGCGGCTAGACTTCTTGCTACGTAATGAGTACCACTTGGGCGGTTGTTCGTGCTTGTTATCAGCGAATATTTCCTCTAGTGCTAGGTCAAACTCGCCCATGTAGTCGCGGCCGAAACGGTCCTTGTCCCAGCAAATGACGTCCAACACTAGACTATGCAGCGAGTTGACGGGCATGTCGCCAAAGACATTCCATTCTGGGTTCAGAGTTTTCGATATGGATTGAGTGGTGATCTTGGCTTCCCCAAGTGAAAGCACCAAGTACTTGAAAGACGAAGGTCAGCTTATCTTAGTTCGCAACAGCCGGAGACAGTCATCAGTAGGTGATAGCGGGGTGGTGGTGGTACAAAGAGGGGATGTGGAAGTTATCAGTAATGGGCGCATACCGGATCGGAGGTGCCATTTCGGTCTTTGGCGGCAAGGTTTCGGCCCTATAACACGAGTAGACACCAGGTTAGTCAAGGACAAGAGCTTATGAGATATCGATGCAATGATAGTAGCATTGACTAGTCTAGGCAGACGAGTGTCACAGTCGCGGCTACGCAGGAACTCTGTGTCGCTTTGCAGCTCGGTACCTGAAATTGGCGGGGGTTAAAGTACGAGAGCCAGCTATGTAGAGCGAAAGGCAAAGCGACAAAGAAGGGCAGTTGGAGATGAAGAGTCTAGAGACTAGCCACGTTGGACGTACCTTGAGGACCTCGACCTTTAACACCAAGCCGGTATCTACAGAATGAGAGCTCATTGGGTCCTTCTTGTTGGAGGCTTTGGGACTGACGCTTCGGCTGATTGTTGAGGAAGGCTTGAGCCGAGATGTGAGACTGCGCTTGACCATGGCGAAAAAAGAAGAGAAAAAGAAGAAGAAAAAGAAACGGAAATCGGGCGGTTAAAAGAAGATAGAAAAGGGCTCAGCTGAGCCGTCTAGCGGGACAAAAAAAAGGGAAGCTGCCCAGAATAGTAGCTTCTGTAGCTGGAAAAGAGGAGCTAACGGGATCTTGCAGTAGCAGGAAGATGCTGTGTGTTGTGCCTTCCCAATGAGAGCGAAACTGGCCAACCAGAGTGAGCGTGAGTTTCTGGTGGCAAAGTAAAAAGAAAAAAAGATTATTAAAAAAAGAGCGGACAATATAGCGATAAATAACAGTCCAACTAGAAGACACAGCTTTCCATCGCCCGCAATCAATGCAATGGCGCAGAGTCTAGACAGGAAGAAGCCAAGATGTGCGTAGACGCAGGCTTACAACGATGCTGCCAAGACCCGTGGGGCGGATTTTGGGAATATCCGGAGCGGCAGGGAGGTAATAAGGTGTATATATATATATGGTGTAATATGGTAGACCGGAAAGATATAATCGTTGCGTGCGAATTGGAATTCCACGCTATCGAATAGATCGAATAGGCTCGTAAATAGTGAGGTGAAGGAGGAGAGAATATACGAAAGCGCAGTCGACGATTTGGCTGGCTAGTCTGTATATTTGTATACTAGTACTACTAGCTCTCTGGAATCGGGTTCGAAACAGGCGACTGCGATAGTCTCACGTGCAAGAGCGTCGTCGAACAATTTTTGTCGGGGGAGGCGTCTCGTCTCAGGCCAGCAATGCGCTAGAAACGGAGGGAAAGATGGAAGGTCTTTGTTATATACTGCACGAGCATTAGTAGCAGTTTATATTGGGGCAAGTTTGGATCCCCTTCCTAGCAACTAGAAAGGAAGAAGGAAAAGAAAGAAGAAAACGAGCTCCAGATAATTAAAAAACAAAAAAAAATAAATCCAGAAAATTAGTTGCAGATGCGGCTTTGGGTGGGTTTCAACTAGGCAAGCTTGCCGAGTTTGCAACTACTGCATCCGACAGGGGGGGGGTCAAAATATTTGTTGTAGTGGCAACATATGTGTAGGTACATAAAAAACAGTCAAGAATATAATAATAGACAAGCATAAACAAAGCAAGTAAAGTAAACACTAATTCTGTCTGAGTCTGATGATTGGGATTTGAGGCGGGGTTTAGAACAGCAAAGCGACAACCAAAGCAAAGCCAGTAGACAAATAAGAGCGCCCGCGCTTGGCCTGGCTCGGGACGTGTTTCGAAAGGGGAATGAAAGACACAATAAAACGTCTTGAACTGTCTAGAATGGACGAACCGACAAGACAAAAAGGAGACTAATAGGATAGAAGAGCTCGTATGCAACAGCTTAAACGTGATATCTAGGCAACTAGGCAAGGAATAACAGCACCAAAAGGACGCTCGGGTGAGGTGACGTTGGGCGGGCCGTGGTTCAGGCAGAGAGATTGAGAGCTGTTCGTACGAGAGAAGCTAGACAAGAAGGAGAAGGCCGAAGGACAAGGAACTCGCAGCTGCTGCTTCTGTCTATACATATGCTTATAAAACTATATAGTTATCCAGATCTATACATTTATACCGATGTATACATACATTCATGCTCGCCTTGTACATAGCCTCTTCGAGTTGCCTATCCATACCAGCTGGTTGGGTCCCTTGATCGATACCAAGCTTTCTACTCTCTTGTATTGCCAGGAGTAAACCAACCATTGCCCGGCTTCTAGAACCATGGTAGAGCGGCAACTAACAAATAACAAGGTCACGGAAAGAAGAAGGTAGCGGTTACTACTTATTGGCTCCAGATGCCATCAAGTACGAAGTAGAAGCAACAAGCGCAAGCGATAAGCCAAACACGGGCTCTCAAATTTGCATGTATTTCCAACCCACGATTTGCAGTACACACACATATTTCGACGTAAAGAGCGTCTGTGTTGTGTTCACCCCGGCATTAACTTTTGCCACTAGGTTAACATACATAGCAATTAGCAATTCCTTTTCCGCAAGCACAGACTCCGGGATGGTCTTCTGTTTCTCTACAAAGATATCAAGAAAGAACACTCTGGAACAAAGCTCTATTCATAGTACTACAAGGATATACAGCTTACTATTGTAGTAAGAATCACAAAAATCCCGCCCAAGCCGAATCCAATACAATTCTCATTACTACATGAATTCATAAGAAAACGATCTACGCGGGAAATCATCCCCCATATTGTCTTTTTGGCCAGACAAAAGCTTGCCTTGGAAGCTTGACATATTAACGACGTAAAAAAAAAAAAAAATATATATAAATTATTTGACTAATCACAATACTTCAAGACGCTTCACCGCCCTGCTTCCCATGGTCTATTTGATGAATTTCTCTTTTAGCCCGGGCAACATGAGATGAACGTATTCTCTACTTTCTTAGGATTCAAGCCCTTCCGATTTTGTCATATCATTTTCTTCAACGTGAGTATCAACTCTGATAGGGCGATTGTATAATATACTTACTGAAAACAGGCACACATCTCAAATAATCACTTGATACAAAGTCAACTACCCTATCATCAATGTATATATTCCACAAATTCATTACATACCTTCATCTCTCTTTCTTTCAACTAATCAGACCGGCTTCCGTTTTTGTTCCTACCGTGACGACAACTGTCCACTAAACAAACAAGGTCACCCCTCCATTCTTCTGTTTAAGACGGGGTCTCCTAGAAAGTTTACAGTATACAAGCCTTCTAATAGGATGGATGGGATAGGCCCAGAAGGAACCTCCTGTTCCTCATTCATCAAGCAAGGAAATGAATGGGCAAGGGGTCATATGCCAAATCATTATAATAGTAGGTTGATCTATCTGTGACATTTCTTTACTTATGTAGTTGTAAAAGGAAACGGTTCGATTCAATCTGTTATCGAATAGTCAAGGCCGAGCAAACTTGGAAAAATATTATACATCCATTGTACACTGAGACATCAATGTTGAAAACTAATCAGCCATCCGGATTCGCTTGGAACCCGTCACGTATTCACGTCATATGTTCATTATATTCAAAAGTTAACGCTTTTGCTTGCGTCACATTTTCGTTAGACAGAATCAAAAATATTCTGAATAAGCAACAAAAATAGGTCAATATATAGACAGTAATTTTCTTTTCGACTTTGTCATCTTAGATACACAGCCTAAAATAGTTGTATAGTTATTATATAGTTAGTCTCATCTGTAATAAGCCACTACTTAATATTGCATAAGCAATTACTTTTACAGCCTCGCAACCACAAGTAGTCCACGGGCCACATTTTGTTCATCAGATGTCAACAATAATTACTAAAAGGGAAAAAATAAGCCTATCATGTTCACCAAAACAGGGATAAAAAATCATGCCTGTTGTTTACTTTTTCTTCTCTGTAATAGAGAACTACTAAGAATTCACAAAATAGCAATTGTATACATTGCCGCCAGCTTACTCTGTCTGACATTGGATAATAAAACTAAGCAGATAAAAATACTTGCAAGCTAATTCATTTTAGAACAACACGAAATAAATCAATAAAAAACTAATATTAAACATCTACAGCTAAGTATTACCAACGCATCGCAAGTTACATATCGTCATCTGATAGTTCATGCCATCTTCCTAAATCCATCCTCTTCGGGTGGCCATCAGAGTCAAAACTGCTCCTTCTTCTCTTGGCAACTGTTGAAGATCCGATATATACAGCCCTCTCGAAATCAATAATCATCAAGTCGTCACATTCCTCATTGTAGAGTAGATTGTGTGGTCTGATATCCCCGTGCCTGATGCCCAGCTCTTTAAGTTTTGCAAGTTGGGGTTCAATGTTCCACCCGTCCAGGTTACAAATGTACTTCCCTCCATATGACATAAGAAGCATATGTTTGTTAATCCTAAAATCAACACAGATGTTTTGCTTCAGAGAAATTGGACCTAGACAAACAGGGACAACACTTCCTTGTACATCACTTAGATGGTTGTACATTCTAGCCTCATGACGGAGCAAATACAAATCCTGTTCCTCTACTGCCTTTCCCAACAAGGTATATCCAAATGGGTGTGCAGTAACCTTGACCATGAAGCCGATAGCACCATGAAGACGAGAAATTTCACAGTCATTGTCAAGGTTAGTATCAAGCTGGGACTTGATAGTAGCCAAAAGCTGTGACTGATTGATAGGGTGGTGGTTCATGGATCCGGGGGCAGAAGAAGAAGAAGAAGAAGAAGAAAAAGAAGAAGAAGAAGAAGCGATTTCTTGATGGGCTTTGAGGTGGAGCATATAGTTCGGGCACTTTTCGTCCAGTTGTCGATTGAGTTTGAGGCCGAGGAGGCACGCTTGTGTGCAATATTCGTCAAGGGCGGGCCTAACGATAGGGCTAGCAACAGGTTGTTGGGTTATATCTGGGCTGTCACTGTCAGATTTCTCTGAAGAAGCCAATGTTGAGGAAGTACCCTGCCTCAAAGCAAGATTATGATCGTGACTGGAATTGACTGAAGCATATTCAGTCCCGAATTTAGCAAGACTCTCCTGTAGAGAAGACGTTTCTTGATATGTCAAAGCAGGAGCTTGAAGTGACAAGAGCCACAGTGTCAAGATATAAGCAATTGGTGTTCGCTTTATATTGTCGAGCTGGTCTGTGAATGTATCATCATCGACTGGGGGATCTTGAGAAGACCGAAAAGGAATGCCGGATATATCTTGTCGAGGAATAGAAAGATGATAGTAGGCCTTGGTGGGATCGAGAGGATCAATGTGTAGGAAAACCATAGATTCTCCACTCGTAACATAGCCATAAGGAACTCCATCAGATACCATGTTATGAAATAGCTCGGTTATAGCTTGACTGACTATCGGATGCCCTTTATCATGATCAAATCTTGCCTCGGATGTAAGATTACATGACAGAGGTGAGCCTGACTGATCCTTCAAAGAATCAGTAAGTGCCTGTGGGCTAAGCTTGTGGGCCGACCTGTATCCTAGAATATAAAGTCTCTTGATAGCATGAGTCTTGGTTAACTGATGACCAAAACAGCGCCGATCGAGAGAGGGAGCAGATTCGCTTATGCTAGACTCCGAATTAAACCGATAACGAGCAGATCGGACGCATGGTGTAATCTGATCATACGTTACTGTTAGAAAGTTTGCGATAGCCGCACATATGTCAACAGATTCCTTTGAGATATTTTCCGCCAGCAAGTCTTCTTCATTCCGGCCTTGGCTGGTACCTATGGTCGATTTGTCGTTCTCCAGAGGTTTGCGGACTTTGTCGACTCGGTGAGTGGATCGGATGGAGATATCAGAGACATCCTTCTTGATGCGAATGAACCTTTCGTAATTTTTATCGATCCCATCCACATCCACATCAACCTCAAGATTCAATTCTTGATACTTGCTGAGAATTCGTGTCAGATAGCTTTCAGTGACACATTCGTGGAACCTGGCAGCCTCTGATTGAGTAGCTAAGGGACAACGCATCTGCGAATCATCTTGCATAGTAGTCATTAAATCCAAATCCCCAAATATCTTTCGTTGGCCAAATACAGCATCAAGATAGGAAAACATTTCCTCATTATGATCTTGAAAATCAGTCCATGGTAAAAGTTGACGAGGGTACCATTTATCATTCAATGAAGGGAGTTCGCCAGTAGAGCAAAGGATATGCGTGCTAGGGAGTACTTCCAATGTTTGAAAATGAATAGCGTACCAGTAGTAGAGAAATTGGATAAAATCCAGTTTGTAAGCATAGTTCAAACGATGTCTCTCCTGTTCTTTGTCTCTTTTCTCATCACTTGAGCTTTTCACAGGTTGACTTTGACTCGGCATTGCTTCGGACTCATGGGGTAGTTGTACTGTCGGTTTATCGACTTCATTGTCCATGATGGGTAGGTTGAATTGAGAGTAAAGAAAAAGGATGATAGATAATAGTTGAATATAGGGTGATGTGGAATAGTGGGTAGAGAAATCAAGTCAAGATGAAGTAATCAGAAGTGAAGGGTGTAGTTTGTTGTTATATTGACGTTGCTGTGGTTGTCCATAGGCAGCAAGATTAGGCAGACGTTGCTGTGATTGTCCATAGGCAGCAAGATTAGGCAGCCATGGTGTGCCTAGAGAGATTTACAATTACAAAGGTTGGGGGAGCGTACTTGGTCATATGTAATACCAGGGGTCTATCTATCTAAATGTAATGTACTGTGATGAAATTCAAATATCTAGATATATCATACCTGACTACAATTATTTTTAATGTTACTCTATCATCCATTCAATTATAACTATTAGGATGTCCGTAATATTGTATACAAGAGTTATAGCGTAGGGTTACATGACATTATAGCACTATGTTGTATCTGTTGTTGAATCACGTTGAAGAGAAATCCATTTAGACTATAGTACAGATACAAAAAGTGATTATGAATAGGAAAATAAAGAAGCATGTGTAACCGATAGCAACCAATTTAGAGTGGTTTGACAAACCAAATATGTAGCAATCACTTTGATTACTCAACTAAAATGAAGGGCAAGTCATCACTTTTTAGATTTAACTGACGCAACTAAAGGCCGATAATTGAACATATAGCATCGCTCATGAATTGAAAACTAATATTATTACTACACAGTATGCACTCTCCACACTAATGACATCTAAAATATCTATGCCATTACTTGAGCTCAGCCTCATCAAATCCTGTTCGCTTCTTTTACAAATATACAAACCATGACTCTGTTGGCTATAGTTAGTCTACGTCAGGCGTAGTCGGTCGATTGCTAAACCGCACAATAGATATTGTTTTTGTTCTCATCTCTATAGCACAATAGAATTACGCCTCATAGATGAACTACTTGGTGCATATGGTATACCCATTTTCCCAGCTGATCTTGAGAACGGGAGGTTCCCCGTTACGATTTGTACCATTGTTGATTATAGAAATATAGTTATACAGCTAGACATATACATATGTAGAACGGTTATGCGGCAACACTGTAACTGCCAAGGGTGTTCAGCCGGTCAATTATGCATGCCAAGCTATATATATCCCGTAGTATTTAATCAGAATATGCGAGTTGCATACAACAATATTAACTATCTAGGAAGAGAAAGTGTGTATAATGTTGTAGACAACAGTATATGTTGAAACAGTAATCATTGATTCCTATGCTGATATAGGCTCGAAGCTGATATACAGTGATGGTGTCAAGACATGACATGAAAGTGTAAAAAAAGAAAAAGAAAAACTCCGCTTGTAGTAAATCCCATGCTACTATGCTACTTCATTGTATAGAAAGTAAGCGAAAAGTAAAAGTTAAAAAAAGACAAAACGATAGATACATCATGATAGATATGTCTGTGGCAAGATGTAATTGAATCCACTAACCGCTAACCCTATCCCCTAGGCCAATATCTTTGTAATGGAGAACTGCCGTTCATCTGGCACATTGTACTTCATAGCCACACAAGAAAAAGTCACACAAGAGATGGAAGGCCATGCTTGTACACCAGTACCAAGAACACTGCGAGAGATCAGCCAGAGTTCAAGTATGGAAACTATACTCAGTTAAAGTTTAAACAGCAACCTTGGGACTGTACTTGGCTGCTGCCTGATCGAAAAGGGCACTCTTCTCTTCTAGATCAACCAGGAAAGGGTGATCAGGTTCAGCTTGCTTCAGGCTTCTGTAGATCATGAAGATAAAAAGGTTAGTAATTTAGGCATCGCTATAATAACTGGCACACAAGAAAAGAGTTCTGTAGCCATGAAGCGCACGGGCTGTGATTGTTTTCTTGATTTTGTGATATTGACATGTGAAATGTTGTAAGACTTACGCAATATTCTCGGTGATATCCTTGCCGGAGACGGCAGTTAAAACTAATAGGTTGACGATAGCCTCGGCATACTGGGGTTCCTTGGCCAAAGCTTCCTCTAGAGCGGCTTGCGATTCTTCTAAACGTCCTAGGTGTAGTTCGGCGATAGCTTGCGATACCAGACTCCGCACCGACGAAGTTGACGGTGCCTGAGCAAGTTCCTCGTAGACGTAAAACGCCTGCTGGTAACGTTCACCACCCTTAACAAAGATTATGAGTTAGTATGAAAAGAGCCAAAAAAAAATTGCGTAGTAACTCAAATCATTGACGAGAGAAGAGCAACGACATACCACACGCAAGCCAACCCACGATTCGGCCAGATTGACCAACAAACTATCCTGCGCCCATCTCCGGGCAGCTGCAACCTCCTTGATTGCAAGGTCATTTCTGTTCTGTGCCAAGTGAATCTGCACAATCAGCGCCACGGCTTCCAAGCTTCCCTGGTGGCGAGAAAGCAGCGCCAGCGCCTCATCCGCCCAAATGATTTTGTCCTATCGCAGTTTCACCTGAAAAAATATTGACTTTCTTCCGAATATACGACGAGCAAACGGGATCACGTTTTGATTCACTCAATTTGTTAACCGAAACCACCAAATATACTATTCAGAGCTTCAGCTGTACATTCGGCGGTTGAAAGCTCTCACAT
>RHLR01000852.1:0-12892 GCA_009806335.1 Davidsoniella australis
TTTTTTGATATGTGTTATTTTTCTACTTGGTTAGCAGTTTTCTTTTGTTTTATTCTTGTCTATCTGTCTATTTTTCATGGTTTTGATATCATAACAAACCAACCCTTAATAATGATAATGATCCGCTGTATTCATAGTATAGTTTGATAAACAAATATTTTCTCTCATTTTTCAAGATTCGTGTTTGGTGATTTACAATGAATAACCTTCCTACATAGTTGGCATGTCCACCGCCCTACGCCTTAATTCTGATATCACAGGTCAAACCTCTCTGGCCGTTGCCGTTGCCCAATAGCGCTGGAAGCCTTCATAGTTACCCTTGAAGACATCATTAGAGAAGAGAAAGAACTGCCTCGGAGAATGCCTAGACTAAGCTCGCTACATATGCTGATTGGAGGCCCCATATTGAGTTATCGGTTTTGTGTTACAGGGGGCTGAGGCAAAGAACAGACTGTTTTAGTAGTTGAAGACTGTGATGGGTAACCCTAGGATAGAGATTCTATTTTGAGAAGCCGTACTTCTACTGACTACAGTATGTACAAATCTGTACTATGGATGGAACAATCTCGGATAGACAGTAATAAAGGAACAACAATAACACTGACGGGATGACTCAGAAATGGCTTTTGTCAATGCCGAAAGACTCATTGCCATTGTCTTACTTTTTTTTTTTTCATAACATAATAGTTTTGAGCATAATTTTATAATGATCTGCCTGACTATTGTAGGAATAGCACTAGCGTAGACTAAGAACCCTAATTTACCTAACAACGCCCGATTTAGCACCCATTGGCAGCCTAACCACCCTTATACTTTATAGTAACTTTAAAGAAACTATCACATGGATTCACACATGACGGCGTTATGATATCTTACTATCTGGTGTTTAGTCAACCCCCTCTACAACTGAAGTAGGGTTTGCATCAGCGACCGGTGTGATTGAGGAGTAGACTGACATATCTATATCTGTACATAGAGACACATACATACAAAGTATGAATGCATGTAAGCGCTAGAATCTGGCGAATATCCGTTAATTATTTGACCAAGACCAGTGAGAATCCTCTCGGCGGCCTTAATCTGCCTCTTTTTTATTATATTTTCGTGGTTCCGAATGTAAGCCTGCTTTCTGTGTCTCTCGTTGTACAGATAAGATACACTGCACATTGATATCATTTTGATATCTAGACAATGGCTTTCACGCTTTCTCTAAGCTGTGAATCGAAATCATAGAACCCGTATAGAGCTAGCTGCATAATGTATAAGCATTACTGTCTCATTATTTCGAACTATTCATGACAGAATTTTAGTCACACGGCAAACAAACCCCTACTAGGCCGTTTCTAACCTGGTATTATGTTAGCCTAGCCTCCTTCTCTAACTATTTCACAAGCCGGCCTGGAATCCTGGATATGGCCGTGGCAGCCTGAACTTGAGGTCAAGTAGTCCTAAATCTTACTTGTAGTTATGGTTATGGTTATGGTTGATGATATCATACATAATCACTACGAGCTGACCATATAAAGTCGTCTGAAACCCGCGTTTCTTGGGCAGCCATTTTCTCTATCTTTCTATCTTCATTATCAAAAACTCTATACTCTATAAGAGCAGATATTTGCTTATTCTGCCTTTCCTTGGATATTTCACGAGTTATATAAGCTCACCCTTCTTCATCTTCCTAGACTATCAAATATACCAAATATACACATCACAACACACACACACACACACACTGTGACCATGTCTGCTTCTGTGGCGGGGCTGTTGCCGAACTCTACGGCTTCACAGGCCTCAGCTGGCACGATGGTCGTCCGTCCTCTACTCGACTATCTCTTCCCTGGGTTCTCATTCATGACAGACTCAGCTCTACGACACTTCAACATCGACATTAACCGCTATATCCCATACCTAGTCGTAGCCAGCGCCGTTACTTTCGTGTGGAACTACATCGCCAGCGGGATCTGGAGCTACGTGGCTGACTACTGTATGTGCACTGTAGACATCCGCTACGAGGACGAAATCTACAATGCCATCATCCATTGGATCTCTTTACAGGGTTTTGCGAGTCGTTCACGTCGTTTCGTCGTAACATCTACCTCAAGCCGTCGCGATCACTACTGGGACTCTGATTCCGACGAAGACGACGAAAACGATGCCATGAGCCTCGAACAGGAAAAGAAGAAACACCGCAACGCCCTCTCATATACTCCGTCATTTGGTAGCCATAGCTTCTGGTATCGCAACCATTTACTGCACTTCAACCGTTCCGAGAATAAGCCCCAAGGAGGAACTGTTATCGGCGTTAGTGAGCGTGAGGAAATTTCGATTTCATGCTATGGACGTAACCCGGAAATCTTGAAGGATGTCTTGTTAGATGCCCGCATGTCCTACTTGCAAAAGGATAACGATAAGACTGTAATTTATCGTGCCGCCTGCAGATATAGCGGCAGTGAGCCTATCTGGCAGCGTAGCATATCGCGTACAGTCCGGCCCTTATCGACTGTGATCCTCGACGAAAAAGTCAAGAAGCAGCTCGTAGATGACGTCACCGACTATCTCAACCCGGCTACTCGGCGGTGGTATGCGAATCGTGGCATTCCTTACCGTCGCGGATACCTCTTATATGGACCTCCGGGAACCGGCAAGAGCTCGTTCAGTCTGGCTTTGGCTGGTCACTTCAACATGAAGGTGTACATTGTTAGTCTGAGCTCGACCACGGCAACGGAGGAGAATCTCTCGCAGCTGTTTTCTGATCTGCCACGCCGTTGTGTTGTTCTTTTGGAAGATATCGATTCTGCGGGTCTTACACACACCCGCGACCAGCCTGATAGCGAGACTTCCAAAGAGAACACTGCTTATGATGACGGCTTAAATGCAAAGACGGCTTCGCCCAAGCCAACTACTCCTGGTCGTCTGTCTCTGTCCGGTTTGCTGAACATATTGGATGGTGTGGCATCACACGAAGGCCGCCTTCTAATCATGACCACCAACCATCTTGAGAAACTTGATAGTGCCTTGATCCGCCCCGGACGCATTGACATGAAGCTTGAATTTGGCTTGACAAACTCTGGAATCGCCGAGTCTCTATTCCGTGCCATCTTTGCCTCATTTGCCGACGATGATGTGGAATTCACTCCAGGTACCAAGAGGAGCAAACATATGACTGTTTCGGAACTTATTGGGGATGCTAGCTCAACTATCTTGGACGAAAAGCGTAAGGTCATCGAGGAAACTCACGATGCTGAAGTCTTAGACCTTGCCAAGAAATTCGCAAAGAGAGTCCCATCTAATGAGTTCTCACCTGCTGAGCTGCAAGGCTTCCTGCTTAAGCACAAGCACAAGCCCCATGTTGCCTTGGCCAATATCGATGGTTGGGTTGATGAGATGCGTGAGAAGCGCAAAACTGACAAGGAAGCTCAGGCTTCGGCGGCAAAGAAGGAACTGGAAGATGCAGAGAAGGAGAAGAAGTTGAAAGAAGAGGAGGAAAAGAAGGCAGAAGAGGAAAAGAAAAAGGTAAAGCAAGAGGACCAGACGAAGCCCGAAGAGATCCGGATTCGTACACAAGGTCCTGGATTTCAACAGGATATCTCGAAGCCTGAAGTCGACCCAAAACTCACTGTCGACGGAGCTGCAGAGACAATGGATGGAGAGAATATTATCCAGTATCCTTTGACGCCTCGGTCTGAAGATTTTCCATAGATGTCATGTAACACTTTATTAGTTTGATATTGCCGCAACCATAATAATGCATGAACATAATAAACATTTGAACCCTAATTATTGTACTATTCATGTTCAAGAATACAAATACACAAGACGGCAATTACCTTAGAGAACAAGTGTATATTTGATGAATATGGACACTATTATATCAGGTTGAACGGCTATCTTGAAGAATGAGTCTTCTTTGAGATTAGGTGTGACCCCTTCCTGTTTGTGTAAGACGGTTACTACATATCTTGTGAGTAGGGCGTGTGAATCATGGTTAAAGATGTAACTGTCATCATGTTTGCATGTTTGTGAATCACATATCATGCATATTGTACTGTATTTACGCATTCGACAATGTCGCCAACAATGGGCCGGCATGCTTGCTATCAGGGCGTTTATTTGGCCCGTTAGTTTTAGTATATCACAAGCTAAAAAGCAGCTAGTCACCTAGGCTGACATAAGCTATCACCTTGATGTACAGGAGAAGATAGTAGCGTGACATACAAAGAACAAAGCAATGCAATCAATAGCATGGATTTCTATGGGTCGTAGCAATGATGGCAACAGAGAACGTAATACAGAGCACCAACGTGAGCCTCGCTATGATTTTCCCACCAAGAAAAAACGGTTGGTTTCTTGCCATTCTCGATCCCACAGACTTCGTTTAATGAGAATGCGATTTCCCCAGACATTTTGTTCCTCTTTCATACTGCCTGTTGTCTATTGGCTTGTTGGACAGATTCACACGGACGTTCTTTGACTCTGATGAGGTCATAGGCTTGGGAACTCACAGACAGTTAGTTGCCTTAGACGGGAGCATAATTACCCGTTAAGCTGTTGCTCCATGTGAATCAATGGATGAATGGATGCTAGTTTGAGTGTGCGATAACGGAATCTCAATGGGGCTGTACACCCGGAAAGGCTTGTTTTTTTTCTTAACTACCTGTCTTTGAATAGTCTAGGTCGAGAAATCCCTGGATGGCTTGCTTTTCTCGTAGTATTATCAGATTACGACAGTAGCTTCGACGGGACTAGTGGCCTTCGGTCCCACGCAGCAGCGTTACCATGAAGAAGAATATACTTTACGCAAAGTATTAACTTTATAGCATGCATTTTTTTCTCTCCCTTTCCGTTGATCCCTTGTTTCTTTTTTTTCAGAGAAAGAAGAAGAAAAAAAAAGCACGCGTGGGTTGTTGTTCTCATTACGTTTTCATACAAAGCATCCCCTTCTGGAACATCAAAGAAAATATACAAGGCAAAACAAGGCATGAGTTGCCCCCTCATAGCGTGGGCTATAAGAATGCCGGGCATCGCCATGTCTAGGTATGTACATTATATTAGTAGGTGGCTAGCTAGCCGGTGGCAGTAAGAGATCAAGCCTCAGATGATGTATATTGTGAATGGATCTTCTTCGGCGTATAGTGACGTATCAAAGGCATAGAAGTGGCTAGTGTGATTGACGGAGCTTTGGACTGATTACATTACAGATACGTGAAGGGAGACGTGATACCCTAGGCTTGTCTTTCCTTGGGAACTGCAGTAGTACTGATAATTGGCTGATGCCAAGCTAGTCGATGCTAGATCTTCAGTACTACATGTCGTCTACAGATGTATTTGTAAAATACTAGCATCACTTACATTGATATGTATGTGCAGATATAGCGGCACGCCAGGGGACGTGGCTCGGCTTTTACCAACTAACCAACGGCTTTATCACGAAGCGAAGCAGATCGCCAGTCAGACAATATCTTAGTGCGTCGATGATCTATCTCTGTGGTCTAGTCTCTTTCAGATCTCGTCAGCCTGTTGGTTCTAGACGGCGATCTACATTGCTTGGTACAATAGTCTAGTGGCATCAGCCCGAGTCTATGGTTGCATAGTTTGAGACAGAGGAGGGGCTGCTCAAGGCATCTATAGTTGTATGTATGACTAGGAAGACCCCATATTGATATATGATGCATCCTGAATTTCTGCTGATATGTTCAGTATGAACATGTTACCTTGCTCTTCTAATGCAATGCCTTTATTCCTGCTTCCATATTATTGAGCCTGCGGCTGCAGTAGTTTCAAACGGCTAACTAGGCCCATAGACTGGCCCCAGAAAAAGCCATACACTAGTACCAAAAAGGGTGCCATCGTGGAGCCCACCCGCACTTGATTCCGATCTGATAAGTCACAGGCATTCACACTCATCTTAGCCATAGCAATACGGGGAGGGCATTATAGTAGTGGATTGATTTTTTTTTAATTCTTTGGCTTTTTATGTGGTACTAAGCAGACTAGCCACGCTTATTTTTTTCCTGTGAAAAATTTTCTCTGGCTCGTTTGAGCACTTTGGACCATGTCTATCTAGCCAGGTAAGGTACATGTAGTTTCTTTGTATCATGCTTTTATTAGAGAATCACCGCCAACAAGTATAGTGGTAGGTACATATCGGCAATATCACCAACAGAACAGCAAAGTAAACGAGCCAATAGGACATGCTCCTGGGTGTGATATGGTGTTGTCGTTGGATCCGCAACCAACTCGTTGGCACTGTACTTATCCTCTTTGTATTATGGCACAATATTATGGCATGCATGTGAACGTTACTAGCAGTTTCGTCGTTTGCCTCTAATATCTGTACATTTTCCAAATACCAAGTAAATCAGCCCTCTAACCCACCAAACTATACGCTTTGGCTAGCCCGTTGGCGCGATGCATGTGGATGTGATGTGACGGCGTGGCGGGCTAAATGTAGTAGTTTTTGTTTTAGTGTATTCTCAGACCGGCAACTACAACGACAACGACATATGCCAGTTCCTGCCGTTTTGACTTCGTGCCATGTTGTGCCGTGGCACAGCTCCTACCTATTCTGCGAATATGCTTCTAACCAACCACCTAATTTGCTTGCTTTGTTTGGTTTTTGGGAACAAGGTCTCTTGATCATTGTTGTGATTGCTGTTATTGTTGACTCTAGGCAGTAGAAATGGCAAGAACAACAGTGATAATAAACATGCGATTGCCACTATTACAGCCCCAACAAAACCACAAGGACAACAAACAAACAAGTCGCCGTTCGAGTAGGAGGCAGTAGCCAAGGCTCTGTCCTCCAAGCACCATGGTCGTCGGCAGTGAGTGATACTACTACAAGTTGGTTGGCATTGTATACATGTACTTTATCTCAACTATTCTCCCGTGACAGCAATCCGTAGATAAACCAACACATCCATACGACAATATATCAGCAAAAATGCTAGTCAAACGGCGGTGAAATGGGTGCTGAAGGAGCGAATGGTGGTGGGCGGCAGAATAGCGCCATCCCCTGGCGAGTCCCACTTTATTTTCCTACTCTGGGTTTCGTTGATAACATAATCTACTATACGCTGCGTACTAAGAAAGAAGAAAAGAAGAAGGAGGGTTGGTTCTTGACAAAACTTCACATTTTCTAAGCTTGTGACTAGTACAACTACAGCAAACTACTAGTAACTACTACTAGCAGAGTCGCGCTTCAAAAAGGGACCCCTTTCCACCTTTGTCTTTCTCCTTGGGCTTTGACTTTCTTCTCTATCTTCCATCTTCCATCTTCCTCCTCCTCTTCCTCTTCCTGTTCTTCTTCTTTTTTTCTCTCAAATTCAACTTTCTTTCTCTCTTCCTAGTCCTCTTTAGCGTTGCTGTTCTCCAGCTTCAACTTTCATCTTCCTTTTCTTTCTAAATCAAAACCTACACACATTCCAACCATCGACAAAATGGCTGCTCGTCCTCAGAACATCGGCATCAAGGCCATTGAGATCTACTTCCCTAGCCAGGTATGTTGTTTACTTTGCCTCATACACAATTCACTATCTATTATACCTCTGCGAACGCCACGCTAACACCCGCTTTAGTATGTCGAGCAAAGCGAGCTTGAAAAGTTTGACGGCGTCTCTGCCGGCAAATACACTATTGGCCTTGGCCAAACCCGCATGAGCTTCTGCGACGATCGCGAAGGTAAAACTATACTCTTTCTCTCTTCACGCTTTTCTTATCGTTTCCTATGCTACGATACTTCTTTGGAAGCGAACTACCCCTCCTATCCCACGATAATTTGCCCCGCCAAGATTCAAAATGAAAGCGCTGTGCGTACTGCAGCAGTAAACAGGCTTGTTGGCTTGCCCCTACAAATGAAACTTGGCCCTAGCTTAGACTCCCTGCCTGCTTAATCCTGCCTGCTATTCATTGCTTTATGTTTGTTTATCATTATTATAACTTGTAGTTGTTGCCTGCTAGGCTAGCCCTGTAAAAGCACTTAGCATTTTTGTTTGTTGTGCTTTCGACAGGCCTTAAAAACATTATTTTGCTAACTGTATCGTTTCTAATAGACATTTACTCTATGGCCCTGACTGCCACTGCCAACCTGATCAAGAAGAACAACATCGATGTCAACAACATCGGTCGTCTCGAGGTCGGTACCGAGACTCTACTGGACAAGTCCAAGTCGGTCAAGTCCGTCCTAATGCAGCTATTCGGCGAGAACACCAACGTCGAGGGTGTTGACACCATCAACGCCTGCTACGGTGGCACTAACGCCTTCTTCAACACCCTCAACTGGGTTGAGTCCTCTGCCTGGGATGGCCGTGACGGTATCGTTATTGCTGGCGATATCGCTCTGTACGCCAAGGGCAACGCCCGCCCTACTGGTGGTGCTGGCATTGTTGCCATCCTGGTCGGTCCCAACGCTCCCATCGTTGCTGACCCCGGTCTGCGTGGTACCTTCATGGAGCACGCCTACGATTTCTACAAGCCGGATCTCACTAGCGAGTACCCTTATGTCGATGGTCACTTCTCTCTGACCTGCTACACCAAGGCCCTAGATGCCGCCTACCGCGTTTACTCCCAGCGTGAGGCTAAGCAGCTTGGCGAGTCCGCCCAGAAGTTGAAGCTTGACCGCTTCGACTACATGACTTTTCACGCTCCCACCTGCAAGTTGGTCCAGAAGTCGTACGCTCGTCTGGCCTACCACGACTACCTGTCTGACCCCGAGCACGCCTCTTTTGCTGAGGTCGCCCCCGAGCTCCGTGATATGGACTACACCAAGTCCCTGACCGACAAGGCTGTCGAGAAGACCTTCATGGGTCTCACCAAGAAGGCCTTCCAGGAGAAGGTCAACCCCGCCATCCAGGTTGCCACTCTCTGTGGTAACATGTACTGCGGTTCCGTTTGGGGTGGCCTTGCTAGTCTGCTGGCTCACGTTGACTCCGGTAAGCTGGCTGGCAAGCGTGTTGGTCTTTTCAGCTACGGCTCCGGTCTGGCTGCTTCGTTCATGTCATTCACCGTCAAGGGTGATGTCTCTCCCATCGCCAAGTCTCTGGACCTGAAGAACAGACTGGCTGAGCGTCGTGTCGTGACCCCCGAGGTCTACGATTCCGTAAGTTTATCACCTATATCAAACCATACGATCGCAACAATCCCATAGTGACTAACAATATGACTATAGATGTGCGAGCTGCGCCACAAGGCTCACCTCCAGAAGAACTTCACCCCTGTCGGTGAAGTGTCAACCATTGCTCCTGGCACCTATTACCTTGAGCACGTTGACGACATGTTCAAGCGCTCGTACAAGATTCAGGCTTAAACAGCCTCTCTCCGAGTCTAGAGGAGCTATCGTGACTGCTATAGCAGTCACGATAACCTAATGAGCATTTACGAAGTATATTTATTCCCATTCTTTTTTTTTTCTAGACGGATAGGTTGTTGCTACACAACGGATGTATGCACTGCAACTAACCAGTTCTGGTATTTTCTTCTTTTCTTCTTTTCTTCTTTTACTGTTGTTTCCATCCCTTTTTCTTAATGGCTTTTTTTTCTTTTCTTTTATTTGGGTACGAGTTTGGTAGAGATATGCTGTGATATTGCAGAGTCACAACTTGCCGTTTGTCGGACCAAGAAATACAAACATGGTCCTTTTTCGTTATATCTGCCGGCGGTTATTTTCATATTCTGGTGGAGGAGTGGGGAATGTCGGCAATCAGATAATGGGCATCATGGGACTAATTATGACGATGAAGGTAGAGGATGAGAATTACCCTGCTATTATGAAAGAGACATGGCCTTGGGCAAATCTCTTGGACAGAGGCACGTGTATTGTCACTAAATAAAATAAAAATTCATGTTAAACCCCTACTTGATTGCACATTTCCATACAACATATGTATGTACAGTTAGATGTAGTAGTATAAAACTATAACTACAAATGAAGGATGTTCATGCATAAATGGTGCATATGCAGATAGCAGAGCAAGATAAGTCTAGGATGCAGTGCAAGGGAGATATTTCCAACTATATGTATAGGTCTAATTGCTGCAGATGATGGGCTGTTTGGTGTCTACTTAAGTCTTTATGCAGATATACTAATTAATTATTTTCTTTTAGCAATCTAGACAAACTGTTGGGTGCATGATCTTCCTTCAATGCAGCCCCTTTAACAGCAACTCTATAGTTGTACCTACATTAAAGCATTGATCGTACACGTAGTTACTAACCAACTATGTTGATGTATGGTTCAATAGGGTCACTCTAACTTTTCACATATATACATACATATAGGCAAGTATCTTCCCTATAGTAGTTATTACTTTTTCTATGGTATGGTTTTGTATTGCAGAAAACAGGAATATATAAACGACAGATACTTGACGAATCCTGAACAGGATTATAGATATCGTGAACCATAGGTTGAGTAAATCTTCAATGTTTGGTCTCGTGACTTGGAGTCGGTGAAGATGATATGAACGTAAGCCGGAATAACAAGACACAGTCAGATCACTAGTAAGCCAGCCTCTCATTCTTCTCGCACATAATTAAGTAGACACATTGCAAATATGACAAATCACAAGGCGGTGAAATTCAGGGTTACATGGTGAGAAATCTTAAAATCAAGCTCTGTATACATACATTTATGCATTTATTCATACAAGGAGGCTGTTTCTACTTTAACGGGGCTAACAATCATTATTCATACAAAAAGGCCGTTTCTACCGTAACAGGTCTAACAATCATTATTCATACAATTCCAGTCTCTAGGGTCCACACTACACCATTGAGACAACTACTCGTGCTTGAACTTCCAGGTTGAGTTACGGTGGATCAAGTAATCCTTACTCTGAATACTCTTACACAAGCCAACCAAACCGCTAATCGGCCAGCTTGCGGCCAGAGTACCTCTCCGCTTCGCGTCTGTCCGATCAGTACCGTCAACATCAACCTTGACCTTATCATACACAGACGGTAGATGGGTAGCACTATACTTAGCCCGTAGCGCATCATACCAACCCCTGCCACCATAGATATCCCAGAACTCGTCCTCCTGGTAGTAGGTATGGGCGTAGAACCACTTGTGGCCACCTAATTCCTTGAGCTTGTGCTCTAGCTCGCGGTTCTTGGTGACGAACTCGCTGCGGTCGGTGGGACCCCAGCCCCATACACCAATGTTGAGTAGCTCGTTAGTGGCGCCGCCGTCAGCGTGGGGATGGAAGGTGTTTTTAGCGGCTGGGCGCTTAAGAGGGCAGAGCCATAGTGGCCAGATTCCCATCGAGTCTATAGTGTAGTTGATAAACTCCTCGGCAGTCGTGTACGGCAAGCCGAGATCCTGGACAATGAAACGGGCAGACTCGCCGCTACCGTGAAGGGCGCGGTATAGCATGCGCGTATGCATGAAGTCATTCAGAAACCAGCGCGTGGCGCGGTTAAATGGCACGCCTTTGAAGTAATCAAAGGCCGCCTGGCCAACCCAAAAGCCGCCGCGATCGTACCGGAAGAGATATTCGCTTAGGGGGGACGTAGTCGGTGACGGTCAGTGGTGCTGCGGAGGGCGTGGCTGCTTTGCCAACATTGCGCGTACGGTCTGCTACATGGAGGTAGAACCACTGGTCACGTGCGCGACTGAATGTCCGTATAGGTGCGTCATCTGGCTTCTCGTCAGTCAGCTCACCGGTGACGATGACGCCGTGGTCCTTGGAGAACAGGATGCCGTCGACGTAGTCGTTGGTGGGGTTAGCCGTCTGATGACGCACCGTCTCGATGGCCTGGGCCACAGAGTGTGTACGGTGATAAGTAGTCTTGACGAACTTCTTGGCTTCCATCAGTTGCAACTGGATCAAGGTTGTCACGCCTAGAGTACCAACGGCACCGGCAGCACCCTGGAAGAGATCAGGGTGTTCTGTGCGAGAGGCTTCGACGACCTCGCCAGTTGCTAGCACCATCTCGACCTTGTCGATGGTGTCGTCAAAGTAGCCGTGCTTGAACGAGGATGACTCGCCGGCCGTGCCCGCATACCCGCCGCCGGCCGTGATGCCGGGGAACTCCATGACAACAGGCGGCACGAGGCCGTACGGGAGCGTAGCTTCGACGAGACGATCCATGGGCACGTTGGGCTCGACCAGGGCGGTGCGGGTGGCCCGGTCAACGCTTAGTACGTTGTTTAGGGCGCTGATGTCGACGGTGCGGCCTTTCCGGTCGGGCCGCGTGCTGTTGGTCGAACCGTGGAAGATGCGATAGGGCTTTTTGGCATCGAAATACCGGCGCACGGCAGTGGCTACGGTGCCGACTACCGTCTTATGGCGTTCCATTGCTGAACGATTGATTAGTGTCGTCCAATCGGTTCAGAGACGTATAGACTGTTGGTCTAAGAGAGTGGCCAATATTAGTTGGCCAGGAGAATAAGGCAAACCCGTTTTATGTGAGGATGGTGACGATGATGGAGTTTTGTTTCTCAAGCTTAAGCTAATTGATTTTATTATGCCTATGAAATTTAAGTGGGGCTGTCCAGAAAAGTGGCTATGAAGATGTAAACAATGAACAAAAATAAACAAGTAAACAACAAGTAAAGCAATAACGTAACACAAAACAAGTAAAAACAATAAACAATAAACAAAACAATGCATAAAGTGTGCAAAACATAAACAAAGAAAATCATAAAAACAATCAACAACACCACGAATCATCAAGAAGTGCGACAGGTTCACCCTCACCCGCGATACCATCGTTGGTCACTTCTTCCGCCTCAACTCGTCCCCAGTTTCTCCCTCCAATGCCTGTTTTTTTCAGAAATACTAGCAAGGCTTGCTGGTGCTTCGCCTTACTGAATAGATCTTCTATTTTTATCTCACCATCACAAACCTCTTTCAACTCCTGTCTTTGCTCAAGCCACATATCACAGTCCAAC
>RHLR01000853.1:0-12868 GCA_009806335.1 Davidsoniella australis
AAAAAAAAAAAAAAAAAAAAAAAGCACATACGGTATACTAAGATACACATCCCTGAACTATTATTAGTATACAAATGTGAAATATTGTATATTTCAATTCATTGCAATACATTAAGTTTAGATTCATTAATAGTTACTACCTTTTTGATCATTAATAGTAGATACTGCCCTTTAGATTCATCAATCGTAGTAGTTACCACCTATTAGATCATCAACCGTAGTTACTGCCTTTTAGATTCATCATCTGTCATTTGGGAAATGGATATCATAGATGAAAAATTCAACCAAGGTACAAAATTCGTTGGATATTAACAAAAGAGAAGACAATAAACAACCTCAAGGAACAATAAGATAAGACATGGGGATATTGAGCTGGAACATGTCATGCATAGCATCAGCACGCTGTTTGTAGATAAAATAACAAGTTTCTACAACTGAGCTAAGACTGTGAAGATGAATAGAAAAAAAAACGTTGAAACAGATGGGAATCTCGTTTAAAGCAGATATGTACAAAGAAAAGGGCAAATTCTCAGTCAGGAAAAAAGAGTCATTATCGTGGGAGCTATACCATATCACCAGGTATACATCTTCCCCGTCCGCACTATAAAAATGTGCCTTATCTGTGGACGTTTACGGGTGCACCGTTCCAAAGACCTTTCGAGGTCTCCACGACTCGGTTGACCGGTGCTCCAGGTCTCAGTGCATCCGGCACACCACTACCGCCCATAGTGAGATTGATATCAAGGTTTCCGCCCATCTCAATATCTTCCGGCACCGGTGCCGAATTGGAGATATTACGAGCCTTTCCAGAGCCTCTTCTACCCATCATATCGGTATTGTTCACATCACGTAGCTTGTTGATGGCCCGGATAGTATCGATGGCGGTGTGCAACTTGCGCCGTGCGTTGAAGTTCTTTCTGACGATGTGAAGACGATCGTCGATCTGCATGCCCTGTTGCGATTCTCCCGTCACGAATGGGTGCTGAAGCGCCTCGTGGGCGGTGGGACGCTTGCTAGGATCGATGGTGAGACATGACTTGATGAACTCCTTGGCTCCCTCCGACACACCGTGCCAGTACTCGACAGGCTCGAATCTATACTCGGCGTTGAGGATGGCCTGCATCTCTTCAAAGTCGGTATCGCGGTCAAAAGGTGTGTAGCCACAGAGTAAAAAGTAGGTGATAACGCCAATGGCCCAAATGTCGACGGGCTTGCCATGGCCGGACTTGCGGAAGATCTCAGGCGCCATATATCCAGGAGTACCGCAAGTAGTCGTCAAGACATGGAACTTTTGCTCATCTAGTACACGCGAGAGACCAAAGTCGGCAATGACGAGATCGGAGTTGTCCTCGGGTGTTCTAAATAGCAGATTCTCGGGCTTGAGATCGCGGTGGACGATGCCGTGATCGTGCAGATATGAGACGGCGGATAGCGTTGAGCGGATCAGACCCGATGCATCACTCTCGTCGTAGTTTCCCTTGCGGCAGATGCGGTCGAACAGCTCACCACCTAGGGCTAGATCGGTGACGAGATACAGGTTGTTCATGCTCTCGAAGTAGTCGACGAGGGTGAGGATGTTCTGGTGGCCCATGGACACGCGCGAGAGGATTTCGATCTCATTACGAACCTATAGCGATATAGCGATACCATGGCGTTAGTATAGCTTCGACATAGGCTGCCCATGGATGTTGGGCAGCAGTCGGGCGGGCCGTATTTTAGTCTTCTTACCATGTGCTCCCGGCCCTTCATGAGGCGCTTGTTGATGACCTTGACGGCATAGTTGCGGTGCGTAGTGATGTGGATGCACTCCTTGACGACCGAGTACGATCCGGCGCCGAGAGTCTTGCCGACCTGGTACCTGCATGGCTCCATGTACGGTTGTTGAGCCTGGGTTCCGGCCTGGCCAGCCTGTTGCGCAGTCGTTGCGGGTGCCATCATGATGCGATTTTCGGGGGGTGGGCGGCAAGTCGGCTCTATGTGGGCCGAAGGGATTTAGGTTATGGCGGTTATAGCGGCAGGGCAGGTTTGTAAATAAATTGTAGTCCAGGGAACCCCTCACGGATGGAAATTAATTTACCAGAAACGAAGGAGAATGCGGGTGTTTAAGTTTAAGCTTAAGGTATTTGGTATTTTTGAGGAAAGCGGCGATTGGGCTTTCGGGAGCAATAGCGACAGAACTAGAGACCAGAAAATAGGAAAGCAGAGGTACAATAGAAAAGAAGAGACTTGACTAAGCAGATGCTTCGTAAAGCAAGCGCGACAAGCGGATGGGAAAGGACGATAGCTGCAAGGCCGCAATGGGGAATTTTTTTTATAGCGGAAACATGTGAGGCGCATTACATTACAACTAGTTTTATAGATTCAGGTAGGCCTTAATACGGCGCAGGCGGGGCAGAGTTAGGGTTAGTCTATTTCTACTTACTGGCCATTTTACTACAGCAGTTCCACTCTACTATTATACTATTCACTATTCCATTAGGCGCCCAATAACGTGCAGTCATTCCTTTTCCTAGTGCTATGCTATGCTAGTCGCACTCAATTGACTCAATTGACTCGAAGAGCAACTTGGCATCATTGCAGATCACGTACCGCTACTAACCAACCGGAAACCACGCTAGGCCGCTAAAAGTCGTAGCAGTTGTTTCGGCCTTGCTTTTTCATCGACTGTCTCTTTTTGCTCTTCAGACGCTTACTATGGAATTCCTTTTTGCTGCACGATCAAACAGTAGCACAGTTAGCAACGGTCTAGCAGTAACATAACACCCAACATCTGACAGACGGGGGTAGCAATACCCACCCTGGCTGTACACAGGCCAGAGGGGTTGAAACTTACATTTGTTCATGCTTCTGAACCTTGTCTGCGTCCGACTCTCCAGGAACTGTCTCCTGGTACATCTGCCTGAGCTCTTCTAACAGCTTTGCCCGATTTTCATCCAAGTTCGATGCTCGCTGTCGGGCAGTCTGCGCAGAAAACGAGAGCGCATCGTTGCGTTCCGTGTAGTACTTTGACGTGCGCAGTCCCGGCCTCAATAAACGCGGAACAATGGGTGAAAGCTCGTTGATAGGCCAGTATGTGACGGCTTTAGATTCTGTCCTGTAAAGCATACTTAGTCAGCGCCTACACACACAGGTTGGTGCCTACGTCTTTGTATGATGCATGCTCGCTCAGCTTTACTCACTTGTTCACATGCTGTCCGCCGGGGCCACTGGACCGGGCAAACGTCGTTATGCCTTTTGGCAGCAACTCGTCATTCAGCCGAGCCAGCCATTCCCTCGCTTCTGCCAAATCAGCCGGGTCGAAGTCATCTGTAAATGCCTTGTACCTAGCAAATCGCACTTGCAGGTAGCTAAGCGGCTTTTTTATCTTGGTGGCAGTAAATTTGAAGAATGACATTCTGAGAAGAGCTGGTGGAAAAAAAAATACAGGATCAAGTTTAAGTTTCACTTTGGTATTTTCTCCTATCTCTTGCGCTACCAACAACCCGGTAAAACGCTGGAAATGCTGTAATTAGGCCACAATGCCCAGAATGTATGTATCAATGTATGTATGTATGTTATGTTGTCCATAAACTGCTAAGAAGTATTTCGGCCAGATGAATTCAGGACATGGCCCTTTGAATATGATTAGTGAACATTTTCTTTATTTCTGGATTGAATCTCATCTTGTGAATGTTTCTAAAAAAAAAGAGCAATATTTGGATATACATATCCTAACTCTGAGATCGAGAAAGCTTACCCCCCCCAAGATACCTAACTTTCAACAGTCTTGCCTAACCGTCGTGAACCTAGCAATATCAACACTACCATTAAGGGTCTCATAGTTGAGATTAACAGCATTCTATATCAAAAGTCTAGCATATTCGTCATGAATCTGCGGAGTTTTGGAAAATGAAGCAGACATGGTTACACCAATACCATAGTGCCTTATCAATATATTTCAGAAACAAGCGACCCTTAGTATAGATATCAGATTTGAAAATGTTCAGTGCTAGCAATACTGTATCTAGAGGAGCGTTTAGTTGGCCTTGTTGTAGAAACTGACCGTCTTGTAGTAAGTAGTTTGCCAACATTATATTGTCCACCACCACCAAATACGCCTGAAGGTGTGCCTACCACGATATCACCAAGTCGAACATCATGTTCTAGAGAGGGAATTCCAGCACCAATTCCTACTAAAACTATGAATCGAAGAGGTGTAGGGAATTCATGTGATAGTTAGTAGTCGAAGCCACCTGGGCTTGGCTTGGCTGATTGATGGTGAGCCAGTAAAAACAACATTATGCTTTCCAATTCAGCCATAAATATAGTTGGTTGAACCTTCAAAGGTTTGGTCTTCGGGATTCCCAAACTCTTCATCAAGAACAAGCCTAGAGACGGGTAGTTCTAGAGGCAAGGCACAAACCCAGCCAATCTCATGATCGGCTTTTCCTGGGCACTATCGAGATGCCATGGCCAGAGACGCTGTCTTGTTGGCTATGGTAGAAAATATTATGAAATGAACAAAGGGGAAGCAAGGGAGTCCCAATATAATAAGGAAGATGAATGTATAGATTGTCAAATGAAAATAGGGCAAGGCGTACATATGTACAGTAATGGGCTATCTTATATAAGGCTGTGTTCGTACATAGGTATATTTCAGGTTTGAAGTACAGATAAGTAATTAGGCTATTCAGCCTGATTCTGAAGTCAGCGGTTAATTCGGGATTTGTGCCTAATTCACAACTTGGGGTACATATTGTAATTTCCAAATTATGTACCTTCGTTATGGAAATGGTATTTAGTCTTGTTGGTGAAATCTGACAATCTGACATCTAACTATATATATATATACACATATGCTATTCAATTCCAAGAGGTCAATTTGTTGATTTGTAAGAGCAAATGATTACCTAATCTTGAGGATAGCAAGACAAAACACTACTTTTAGCAAGTCGGCTACTTTCAAGTCATAGTTCCTTATTCAGTCATCATAACCACCACTTTGTATATTGATAGCATGATTTTCTAGCATCTTTACTAAGGGGATCTCGTGTTTGTATGTACAAATTCACTAGTAGTACTGTGCTAATACATCATAGTCATAGTCATGGTGATACAGCTTCTGTAACTACAGTGAGTTTTATCCTGAATCGAACAAATAAATGTAGTGAAGCTATTAAATGAAGCGTAATATCCAAGACCGCCGGCGATTAGAATTCGTATATATATATATATATAATATATTGATTGTCACTAACATGAAAATATAGCTGGTCTTTCACCAAAATCTAGACTGTATCAATTGCAATACACCACTTGTTGTTTGTTCACAATATGTTACAGAAGCTGGACATATAATATATTAAGAGAAAACATTTCCTGGTTGAGATGGCTAATTTCGTCTAAAATGTATCAAGCAGAATATTTAATCTCTGATTCATGTGTTAGAGTTAGAATCTATCTCTTGGTCTTTATTGTGTCATTTTTGCTTCCTAAATAACAAAATTTAGGCGCATAATTCAATTCATTGGGATTTTTTAGATTATTTACCAAGGCTATCTATCTATCCTATCCGTTTGCTGTACACTGCCTAATCGAATTTGTCTTTCTACCACATTTAACCTTAACCCTCTTCTTCGGCCTTAATCTGGAATCCCATCGCATGTCAAAGAACCACAAAAGGGTAAATGGCATGTTAGAATAACTTTGCGTCGTTTCCTACTCTCTTTCATTTGGCCAACGTAATTTCACGAGTTTTTTTACCAATCCATCCATCATCAAGCCACCACCACAGCCGATTTTGTATCGTATCAAGATCTAGGGTTTGGCACGGCTTTCTCCACTAGACACTGCTACTTGTTTGTACTCTTCCTCTCCACCAACCCTAAATCACGACCGTGCCAGTCCCTTCCCTTGCTCGTCAACCGGGCACGACTCTATTATCCAGAGGGCGCTATCTATCTTGACCAAACCAGACATCTGCCTCTCTAGAGCTCTCCGAGTCAATTATTATGGCTGACAAGGACACTGAATCTACCCACCACCAGCCAATGGGCATACTGGACTCCATGCTGCTGTCGCTGGAGAAGGACATCTCTCGAGATTCTGAGCCTGTATCCTCGAAAGATGAAGCGTCAAATGCCAAGGCCCACAACCCCTCCAAGATCGCTTCCCATGAGACCCCCGATAAAATCATGCAATCACTTCATGATCACGGCCGGAATCAGGCCATGGCACACGATATTGCCAATCGACCACACTCAAATACGCCTGGCACTGGCACTGGCACTGGCACTGGCACTGTGGACGCTCGGCATAAGGCTTCCGTGACCCGTGCCGATGGATCTCCTAAAGATACTATAGACAAGGCAGTACTTATGCCAAAGCTGCCAAAGCTGCCAAAGCTGCCGACAGCTCTAGCTTCATATCACATTGGAACGGAGCCTCCGCGTGGTCCCAAGGCGGCAAATAAAGCTGATTCTCAAGCGAAACGTAAACAGAATAACCGGTATGCAAATTTTCTCAAAGCTGAAGCTAAACACGTCGCCGATGGTCAATTGGACCGGTTTCCGGACGGCTCGCGTGTGTTCATTGGTAAGTTCGGTAATTCATAATATTCTCTGATGCCCATTCCATTGCCAACGCTAACCACCTCGAAATTGAAGGAAATCTACCCGGAAATCGAGTGCACAAGAACACGCTATTCAACCTCCTGGGACAATTTGGTCGGTTGGCGCAGATTACTATCAAAGATGCCTACGGATTTGCACAGTTTCATGATCGGCGGGAAGCTCAGCGTGCTATTGATAAGCTTCAAGGATACAAGCTTATGGGCCGTAAAATAAGTAAGTGTAGTGTATGCATTCTAGAATAAACAATCAATTTACTAACGCCTTACGTGCTATCAGATCTTAACATCTCTCCCAGCCGCAAAAAGATTCATGACTCTCTCACCCAACACAAAGGTGCTAATCACATCAGTATTGCGAAAAACGGTAAAGCCACCAGTGCTGATACTGAACAAAAGCATGATGCTGATGCTCCCAAGCCAGAGATGGCTGGTAAACGCTCTGCCTCGCCCTTGCAGAAACGAAAACGCCACAAGAAAGAATCGATTCGTCAACAGAATATCAGCCCTGGGGATCAGAATGGAACGGATCAACGTCACGGAAACAAAACCAAAGATCCCGAAAAATCGCCATCAGTCGATATCATACTATTTGCTCACAATGCTAGCAAGCCTTTCATGAAATATGTCAAAGAGAAGTTGGAGTCCAACGGACTGAAGGTTGGAATCCAACACCTCGTTGGCCGCTTCAAAAAAGAGGAGGAAATGCAGGGACACGTGGACAAAGGCATTCGTGCCATAGTAGAAGTGAATCGCTACAGCGAGTTGCACTCCAAATTTGCACTGAACTTATTCACTCGCTCGCATCCATCGAGCAATGTTGTACCAGAAAGATGGGTCAACAAGTCTCTGGATGACATCAGCATGTTGCTTAACCACTCGCAGAAACAGCAACGAGTTGCGGCTGTAAATATGCCATTGGCGCAAAGATCACATGCAGTTCCCGGTAGATCAGTGTCTACAGCGCGGAAGAGAAGTGAGCATCCACCAAGAGGGCCATCCAATGAGCACAGTCGCCAAGTATCTTCATCGAATGGAGCGTTTGCTACTGATATGTCAACTATATCACAAACTGTTCACCACAACACAAACCCCACGCTTGGACTTCAACAGCTCTTGGGACAGTTGGCATCGCAGCCGCATCTACTCACCCTACTAAGTCCATTCCTAGCTCTGACGGCACAGTCGCAGCTACAGCTCCAGCAGCAGCAGCAGCAGTCACCGCAAATAGACTACCAAGCAGTTCTGGGCAATCTTCAGAGGCTTTTACCCGGTATGGACATCATGGCGTCCTCCACTAAGAGCATTCCAGCTCACAATGCCTCGCCAGATGCCCATATAGCTCAATCTCCCAACTCCTACGCTTCCTCTCAGTCGGGACCAGCAAGTTACAACCCAGCTGGAATCTATCAACAGCCACCTGCGAATAGCTTTGCATCACTGCAAGCTGGAGCGGTGCCTTCGGTGCATATTCCAACGACTGCGGTAGATCCCAACTCGCGCGAGGTAGTTCCTAACACAGCCCAATTAGATATCCAGAGAGTTCTTGCACAGCTTTCCAGGCTCCAATAAAGGATTCTTTGTAGTTTGCATTCTACATCGTAACTTTGAATCTTTAGTGGCATCATCAGTTTCACATGGCATGTTTATCTTATGTCAGATCTTGCTCGGTGAAAATATCGATATTGTAGTCCAAGCCGTGGTGGTCACTAGGGTTAAGGGAACATCTTCGCTTGGCACGCAACTTTGAGAAAGCAAAAAGCAAGATAGTATTTCTTATAGCAACCGCATTTCTAGGTGTCTCTAGCAATTATTCAATGCAAGTGTCGTTGTGGGGTGAGTATCTTTCCAAATCTAAGATGAGCTGCAGTGTTGGTTGTCCCGTCTTCGGCACCACTATACAGCATCAAGTTGGATGTTCTATCTGGCACGTTGGCCAGGAATCCCCGTCTTGCTAAATACTTGATCCGATGTCTCAGTTGGGTCGTGTTTCCTAGACCAGCTTCTATACTGCGTAGATACAAAGCCAGCCCGGTGACATGAGGCGCCGCCATCGATGTCCCGGTGAGTGCTTCGTATCCCAAGAATGGGTTGATAGATACACTATACACTTCAACACCGGGGGCTATGACATCCAGAGTTTGCCCATAGTTGCTATACTCCCACAGTCTATTACTTATGTCAGAAGCACCGACGGACAGAGCTGCGGGGGAGCCAGCAGGGGAGATCAAAGCGACATCAACACCTTCATTTCCGGCCGATGCAATTGTTAGGATACCCATTTGTAGGGCTCTTTCGGTTATGGTGTCAAGCATGCGCGAGCGAAACCCACCGAGGGACATGTTGATGACAGATTTGGCAGCGCGGCCAGGTGTTTCGGTGATGTTCTGGATAGCCCAGTTGTAGCCATCGATGATGCGCGACATTGCTCCCTATTACAAGCACCACCAATATATTAATATTAGCCTTGATACTATATAGCAGATGAATGCAAGTAAAAATCTTACAATTCCGTCATCCATTACTTTGATGGCAATGATATTTGCCTTTTTTGCAACGCCCCATGTCTGCGATGCCACTGTCCCGGCCACATGAGTTCCGTGACCGTCGCGATCCGTGAATGGATACTGAGGAAGAGCGTTATAGCCAAGATGAGCGCGGCCTTCAAACTCGGGGTTATGTATGTCGATGCCTGTATCGATTATGTAGGCATACTGGTCAATGCCGGCAAGGTCGTTGTAGGTGTAGGAATACCCGTGAGCAAGGCTAGCATTGGGAAATAGGGGATGCTTATGGGAAAGGGCGGCAAGTCCCCACGTAGTTCGGTTTTGAGTGGCGTATGTGGGTGATGAGAAGTTGGATGTGCGGTGAAGAGATACCACAGCATCGGGCTCGATGGAGAGGACCTATATGGCGTAATGATAGAAGAAGTTTAAGTTTTACATATTGGCATCTCGGTACTTGCAAAAGGAATATAACGTTGCTTATCTTTTGTTATTACTTACATCTGGATGCTGTGATATCCATGCTATAGTCTGGGCATTAAAGGACCCAGAATAGCCCAATGCTAGGCCACCAATATTGTAGGTCTTGTCTATGCCACCAGCTTCGGATTCGGTGTCACTATGAAACTGGGAAATGGTATCTGTGTGAGATATCAGGTCTATGTATGTCGAAGAAGGTTTGAGGGAGACAATGTATCGTCCCGGCACGATGTATTCTAATGGAATATCATTTGGATTAGACCGAAGTCCAAGGTTAGCAGACTCTAGGCCGTTGCACATGGTGCTAGCAAAGAGTAAAGCATAATAACGATAGTAGTATGTGTTCATAGAGATACAATGACCGTTGGTGTTTAGCATTTTCAAGATACAGATATGAGTATGTGACACTGAATGTATTATAATTGTAGTCAAGGATATCATTATATATATATAGAAGACTTAGCATTCCTTTTGCAACTAGACTACTAGAAAATAAAGCTTCTCATTCTTCGGTGTTTTAGATATGAATGTGCCGAAGGTCGGTCCTATATTGCGCTCAGTTGTTGGTGATATCAGACTTGTGATCAAGAACATACGGCTATCTTATGGTGTTAGCCGACTCGGGTGGTTTGGTTCACAAGAAAGGACCTTCATGGCGGGTGTCTAAAAACTGACAAGCGAGCGAGATCCGTGATATCACATGTATTTATTTAATTTAATAATTAATGTTTAATTTTCTCTTTTACGCCTACCTACTGTTATTTCGTAGCAATACGACGGCATATTCCGGCCGGAAGCGGCAGGTTGATGTCACCTGCCAACCAACTCCCGAAGACCGAAACTTCTCTTATGACTTTTTAGGGTCCAGCACTGAGGCCAAGAGAGCTCTCTGTCTAGCACAATCCGAGGGTAAGCCTGCGCGGTTCCAGGGTTGGCTACCTGGTGTTTTTACCGTACAACACAGACTATGAAAAAGCTAGTCCGAAAAGCCGGCGGCTGTCCCGGGGGGGGGGGGGGGGGTTGACCCCGGCTAATTACGCTGTTTTGTCCGTGTTCTGGGATAGCTGTTGGTGTACTTTTCCAAAATTTCCTCCTCTTCTAGCTCGCAAAAGGCAAAAGGGCTCCTCAGCTAACCTCTTGAAATCCTCCTCAACATCCCCTTTCAACCACTAGCTGATTTCTGGGGCACGCCCAGGGAAGGGATGGAAAGGTTCCTTCCGTTGCTGGCAGTTTCTTTCCACATTAGTATGTTCGAAACGGTCAAGGTACTCCGCAACGTCGCCATAACCTGTCCTGGCAGTTAGGCACCGTAGACCTGTGCTAGTCTTTAAACCAGTCCTCCTTGTAGACAGTCTTTGTTTCAAAAGAGGGTTGTAGGAGGGAAGATTGCCGGACAGCCAAGACAATTTTTGACAGTCCCCTAGGCCACTGGCTTTAGTCACGAATCTGCCTCCACTGCTTCTGGTACCACCTACCAGCCCACCGGCTCTTACACACCTACTCCGCAACGCCATGGTTGTCTCCGGTGCCGGTCTGGCTGGTGTCCTGGCTGTTGCCCTCGCTCTGTAAATCGCCCATCCCGAATTCCCAGATCTAATTTTCCATTCCGTCCATATGCTACTAGGCTGGATGTCATGAAGAAACATGACCAACTGCAACTGGATAGCAATATACTATGCAACCACCATAGTATGTGATCCTAACTGACACGATCTACGGAGGGACGAGGTCAACAATCGTAGAAAGGAATGATTCGATTGTTGCCGATGGAGAGGAGGACTAATATCTGTTGGAATAACGGAGGGAAGACGTCCCTATTTATAACCGTTAGACTTAGGCTTAGATCAAGCTTAGCCGTAACCAATCAGGGCCTTAGACCTTTACACTAACGACAATCACGACCTCGGCAACACATCCTTTTCTCATGTTTTCACATTGGAAAAAGAGCCTTGGTCTTTCGCATGCTGCATCGTTTTTGCTTTTCATTGTTCTTTAGTCGGGTTTCTTCATGTTCCCTGTTTTTGGTAACATTGGAAGTTTGGCCTACTTAGATCTGGGGTCAATTTGTGTGTGTGGAAGGGATTATTTTCCTGGGTTGCTTTTACAATAATGCGAGTTGGTCATAGACAAAAGCAGGCCACTCGGATTCTTAATAGACTTCGTTAAATGTGCGTTATTTGGAAACTTTGATATTTTGGGTACAACAAGACCAAATCATTCTTACTATATACTGTTTGTTTCTTGTTTTTGAGTTCTTGATGTGTTCGGATACGATATTTGAAATCAACGCCTAATGAACCATAATGAGGATATTCGGTTAGCATTTGAATGCTGCTATTAGCTAGTATAGAATATTAACAGAATCTTTTACCTCTTATATTTACCTTTTATATCATGAATAATAATGTAACAGTGCTGTGATGTATGTAATGATGAACTTTAAGAAATATAAATACGTAGTTAGGTTGCCTGCTTAAGATTTATATATGCAAAAGTGTTCTACCAATGTACATTTGCGAAGAACAAATAATCTGATGTTGAAGATAATGTTACAATGACATATGAAAGGGCACTCAAAAAGGATGAAGAAGGGTTCACACTGTATAACAGGTGATATTATTTAGTTATTGCTATATTTTCTCTGTTGTGCAGTAGTGATGGAAATGTGTATGGGAAAACTTTCTCATGATCTTGTAAAATTTACCCAAATTTTGACAGGGCAGACCAAATTGTGTCCTAAACCAACTGGAACAAGGACATGGAGTAGTGAGAACGCTTGATGATTATGTCAATGAAGGTTGTTCTAAGAGAGAGCAATGCTTCCCAACCATGAGGAAACCCGGTAAAAGAGTTGTATTTTGTGTTCCTTCATGATAGTATCCAACTCTGACACTAATATGGGGAGTTTAGTGTCAGATGCTACAGCAGAATTGTGAGTTGAAAATTCAGGGCACTGCTCATAAGACCAATCCAGTAATGCACTTGTGAGGGCAATACTCATTCAGTGCTGTCGGGGTTTTGGTATTTACCTTGGATACAGTGTTAAAGACAGAGGCATACATAGGTTTGAATGTGATGTAAAATGCTCTATAATCATCACCATGTGAATCCTTTGGTTGCCTCTCCCTCCCCTGGTAACGCCAGCGACTTTGATAGGGCGGATGTTGTCTGACTTGAATTTGATCTTGGGAATGTCTGCAAAGTCGAGTTGCTATTCTGATCTGGATAGAAGCTTTCCCATGGAACCAGACTTGTAAAGGTCTAAGGCCTGATAGTA
>RHLR01000854.1:0-12866 GCA_009806335.1 Davidsoniella australis
GAATGTTTAAGTTTATGTACATACAGACATATATATATATCCATACATTACACATGGCGTTTATTCATTGCATGTTACTCTCCAATACATGAGACGCTTAAACTAGATAAGCAACTAGTGGAATTATGTTTCTCAAAGTCAAAGACTAGTCTTAGGATTTCACTTGGGTAATGGAAGAAATATGCTAGTCTCTATATAAATGTATTTGTCTGTCAGATAGTATGCAGTATTTCTTAGATTCCTTACACAAGGCGTAAGCAGGTGCTCTGGCGTGAACGTGAAGATGGCGCCGGGGAGGCTTAGCTCGCGATCCATCTTGGAGTATGCCTGGGCCAGGAACACCATATCATCGGTACGGTCTTGTGCCAGCCGCTGGTGCTTTGTGTGCTCGGTGTGGTAGATACTCTTCATCCACGCACCGTTGCTTAGTCCATGGCGGTGCAGTATCGAGTCACGTGCCACCGCCTCTGCATGCCACTGTCGTAGCTTGTCTTTGCGTTTCAGTAGACGGCCGCGCGCGCTCTCGGCCGTCCGCTGGTTCTCGGTGGCTACAAATTCTTCCCAGGCCTTAGCTAGGCTGCCAAAGAAGAGGGCGTCTAGGGACTCGCGATGGCCATCCACCCACTCTAGGAAGGCATCATTGTCTAGCTCGGTGACAACCTCAAAGTCGCGAAGCAGAGCCATGTTAGTACGGCTTCGAACGCTGTTTGCGATGCTACCATTGCCTCCAGAAGGGTGCCCAAAGCGAAGGAACGCAGTAGCTTCGTCCGGCTTCTGTACCATCATGATACGCATGATAGTCGCGGCTGCGACCCGGACGGCGGGCCGCGTGTCTACCAACTTCACATATAGCTGGTACCACAGCAACTTCATGCACTCCTCTTCCGCACTGAGCGAGCCTAGGATGGCTGCCTGCCAGTACATGATACGGTCCATGACTTCTACAGCTTTGGTGTCTGAGCCCGAAGTCTCAACAAGACTCGGATCGTCCATCTCCGAGAGCTGGAGCAGAATCAGCTTTAGAAACGTGCTGCGAAGTGTTGCTACTGCCTGTGAACACAGCCGTACGCTCTTGAGGGCTGCCACATCTGGCTGCTGCAGGTGCTCCAAGCAAGAGCCCGTGAACTCAAGCATGCTATCGGCACCACCAATGAACCAGCCGGCAAAGATTGAATCGAGAACCACATGCACATTGAAGCGCGCCAAGTTCATGAGAATGCGTGGCTCTGTAATCAGGCTTAGGTTTAGCTGGATCTCGGTACGCAGGTGCTGGATCGTGTGCCGTAGGATATATGACTCAAAGTACGCTTGGTGCTCTTGGAAGCCCGGTGGAATTTTGCACGCCAGGTTGAAGCCAGGAAACTCCTTACGGTTCAGAATTTGGTCGGCAAATATGGCCACTACAAGTTCCAAAAGACCCTGCAACACCACACTACTAGTCTGCTGGCTCTCTGTACGCTTGAATTGTCTCTCGCGTGGTAGTGGCGACAGTAGAGGTGTCAGACGAGCCGCACTTGGCCCCTTCTTCCTCTCGGACTGCTGTTCAGCCTGTGCGCCTTGGCTTCTTTCTGCATTGGCTGCTGCCATGGCTGTTTCGGCAGTCAAGAGAACAAACGACGATGCCTTACGCAAACGAGGTGCTACTGTGGCAGAGGATGATGAGCGAGCACGCTCAGTATCGGCCCGTTCTCGGTGTGGCGATGCCCGTCGTATGACAGGAGACGATGAAGAGCCAGCCATAGGCCGGATTATCACATCACTACCATCGAACGACAGTATCGAGTCGGCAGAATGCAGCTCGACTTCTGGGTTCACAGCATCAGTTGATACGATGACCGGATACAGCGCTGCCAACAAGTATCGGCAATAATCTGAGCCCAAAGCAAAGTCGCGGAACTCCGATGACGTAGCGTGCAAGTCTGTTAAGAAGCGAGTGATTGTCTGAAGCACAACTACCCGCATAGCAATCTTGTCAACATATCCTATAACACAAAGTAGTTAGCTATGCTATTCATAGTAGATACCAGTGATTGTAAACCCTAGGGTTAGAACTTACTGCATACACCTAAAGCCTGCGAGAGCTCCATAGATCGAGCTCTTGGCCGTCGACCAGTAGCAACGCCAGAGTTGATAGACCCAAGGCCGGCTGTCTCGGAACCTTGCTGTTCAGGCTGTTGTTGTTCATTGTCTGCTACAGATTCAGACCCTTCTTGAGGCGAGTCCGGATTCTCTTGTAGACTGACGAGTTGCTTGACACCGTGTTGCAGCATGGCCATGATAACTTGCAGAGCATCAGGGCATACTATCTTAGGAGATTGGAAGATGTCCATGAGACTAAAAAAGTCAAATGTACGCTCAAAGTCGATCGCTGCCACATCCGTGCCGAACAGGATGCTGAAACAGATCGGCCACAATGTTGGAATATCCCACCAACGCCGAAGACGCGCCGCCATGACCGCAAACCCGCCTGACTTATTAGCGAACTTTGCCGTGTATACTGAGCCGTGTGTAAATAGAACGCGAGCTAAGATCTTGGCACTGTAGACGACGATCTCCGGGTCATCCTCCGTCATCAGATAAAGCAGCCATTTGTTAGTAACGGTGCGTGAGAACTTCTGAATCGGGCCGTTGCTGTTCTTGTCACATAACAGACCCGAGTACCAGCCTAGAACACGTGAGCCAATCTGGCGCCGCGAAAGAGGTTGTCCTTTGATAGATGACGATGAGGAAGAGCCGGCACCACCTGGTGAGCTGATCTCGATGGTCGGTCGACGGTTGCCAATATGCGTAGATGTGATGCTCCGCCCACTAGATGTTCGTTCTCTCGGCGTCCGCGCATTCATCGATGATGATGCCTGTGATGCAGACGTTGCCCGGAACATGTAGGTGATAAAGAGCGCAACGCAACGCTGTATGTCAGCGGTAAAGTTGGACTTTACCAGAACTTCAAAGGCGCTTTTAAACGATGGGATGACCTCTTCGGTGAGAGCTTCTGATTTTACAGCATCCAAGAGACGCTTGACGATGCCTGGAAAGAAATGGGGGAAAGTTAGTCATCGTGGTTTATATGGTCAAGAAGAGAGATAGGGATAATCAACAACTTACGCATCCGTACTAAACGTCTACTATTGAACTCGTGATATTTACTCTTGACGGCAAATGTCACGAACTGTGTATAATACAGTTCCTGTGTCTCGGCCGACGATCGTCTCCACGTATCAACGTCTATCAACAGTATGCGGTAAGCCAACGGATTAACGATGAAGGATTCAATTGGCTGTGCGTGGTTGTAGCCGACAAACTGTAGTACCAACTTGAGCAGCCGAAAGCTCAGGCTATCACGTTCATCTCGTGTCATTTTGAGGGGAGCCCGGACAGGCATCCGTTCTGCGCCGGGCGGTAAACTAAAGCCTAGTTTGGCTCGGAGGAGCAGGCCAAGGATAGCGTACCCGTTATCCCGCTCCATTGCATCCGAATTACGCCAGCTATGCCGCACACACGTGAAGATCATCTCAGCCACTCTTAGGGTATCATCGGCCGTGTTGGCGCCATGCAGTAGCTTCATGGCTAGCGGCGTGAAACCGGCCAACCGCCACATATTATCGTCCAGATATGAGGGAGATGCTACAATCGGGTCGCCGGATAGAATAGCGACACCGTGCGGCCGTAGGAATGCCTCGGGAAGAAACGGAACTGCCGCATTGACAGCCACCGCCGGGCCGTGTCGCCGAAATATGTTAGATAGAGAAACGACAGCATGGCGGGGAAGCGAGTGGAACAGGTTGCTTTCGTGAAAGAATGTATCGTCACGATAGACTGCCGAGGGCAGGAAGCTCAGGAGTGTCTTGTTCTCGGGAAGAAGTGCTGCAGCTTTGCCACGAATGGCGCGTAGAATATCAGAAGCCTCGTCTTTTCCTGGATGCATCATTTCATTGCGGAGGCCAAGAGTTGCCGATGCCTCATATGTTTGGAATCCACCCAGGCTATCTTGAAAGTTCCCTTGGTAGCGCGCCCCTAGGCCAAAATGCACAGCCAGGAAATCGTCGCTGAGCACGTCGTCTAGAAGATGAGCCGACGCAAGAGACCATTTGGAGAACACTTTACCAGGGCCACATCGGTTAGACAGATTCCGCGGCGTACCCAGGAAGGCCTGGATCACGGGCTGCTGCTGACTGGGCTTCTGGCGGTTGCCAAAGACGTCTGCCGTTGGTGCTGGTGGTGGAGGAGGCACGGGATAGCCGCAGCGAACCTGCTCAACAAACTCACCGTTCACATACAGTGATGCCTTGCTGTGCGTCATGGCTCGTGGCCGGCGATGTACCAACGCGATATGGTACCATGTGTGGTCCTCAAAGGCCACCGCCTTGAAGCGTACACTGGGCCGTGAAGATGTTACACTGGTCTGCAGGATAAAGTTGTGCGTGTCCTTCTCCAGGTACATCATCAGAAAGCACGTCTGCGAGGCATCAAACACGCCGAATATGGTCGTGTGAGTAGTCGGGTCGAACCTATCGATTCGCAGCCATGCCGTGAAAGTGTATCCTGGTGCATTTGGCGGGGGAAATGGCCGGCCTAGTGCAGGAAGCTCGACTGAGCTGTATCCATGCAGTGCCAGATCGAACTGGAAGAAGGCTGGGCCAGCGTATTGAGATGCCATTTCCAGGCAAAACGCAAGCGAATCAGGCGCCTTGCAGGTCAGCAAAAACTGGGTGTCGGCCGGCGTTGGGATTCCCAGATACATGAGCATCTTGCACAGGTTCATAAGCATATTACGCTCGGTCTGTGACAGCTTTGTGCGCGGATCCGACCGAAAGCAGGCATATAAAAAGTCAGAGAGTGCGCCGGTGCTATGCAATGCTGAGAGATTGAACATGGACACTGACACCACGCTTGTCAGCACCCGCAGAACCAGCCACGAGCATAGGTTAACGGGCTCCTCGGACGAAGACGCCAAGGAGGTTGCTGACGCAGCCATAGAAGCCGTAGGAGATCGCCGAGGTATGGCTTTCCAGAAATCGACGATAGCCCTTAGCACATCTCCATTGTGGAACTGAGTTGTTGGCGAGACTAACTTGCGCACCAAGGCTGTGAGAGAACTTAACGAGGGCTGTGATGCTTCAGTTTCTGTCTCAGCATCTGAGGCCTTTACCAAAACACCGCCGTCGTCCATGTCGTCTCCGTTCTCGTCAGCTCCAGGTGTATTTCCGTCAGTGGCTTTTGAAGACGCATTTGTAGTAGAGCAAGTTGCTGGCTCTTTCGTTGCGGTAGAATCCATGACCACAGTGTCACGTGTTGCCAGGTTTTCAAACAGCGAGTCGAACACTTGATCATTGATCGCAAAACTTAGGAGCTTTCCAAACAGTCTATAGCTGGTTCTCAGCACTTGAGTGTGTTGATCTTCGCCGTGGATATGCTCGCCATCTTCGCTATCGTCTGAGTCCGACTCGTCGCTATCGTCGACGGTGCTATTAGACGCATATGCACTTCCACCCAGGCCTACGCTGCCCAAGACTTGCTCCAGAGCTTCCCAGCCGCCACTCTCGACCTTGCGCTTGAAATACCGCTTGTTGCCGGTATGGTTCGCCAGCGCTGCATGCAGGGCACTAAGCCAGGCTCCAAGAAAGTCGAAGAGCTCGTTGACCTCGGTTGCACTGCGCGCACTAGGGTCGTAGAAGCCCCCGAAGCGCTTGAGGGCATCGAACAGGCAGCTGAAGCCTTGCTGGTGGCGGAAGTCGTCTTGATATGGAGAGGGCGCGGGCCGGGAACTTATGAAGGTCGAGAGCCTGTTGAGGGCGGCTGTGAGTGGTGGTAGGGCGGGGTATGAAGAGGCATTTTCGGCAGCAGGTACAGATGCGCTGGATAACGAGTCGAGGATATCGTGCAGAATGTTGTTTGGAGACACGGGTGGGATAGACGATGATGTCGTCGAGCGATACCGCCTGGTGCCGGTTCCACTCATTGTGCTGATATAAAGATTGGGGCTTTGTGTATCCTCATGTATGTGTTGTAGCAGCAGGCCATATGAAGATGTACAGGTATGTATGTGTGTGTACTAGCAGTAGCAGTAGCAGTAGCAGTAGCAGCAAAACTTCGCTACAGAAGCTTCAAATAGATAATATAGAAACGATTGTTGTTTTTTATGGTCGGATGGTCGTGATTGAAATCTAGGCTCTGGAAGCGTGGTGGTGAACGTCGAGATGGGATAGTGATGCGGGGATTCCGCTGGATCGGTCGGTCCGCAGGTAAAGAGGAGAGCAGCCTTGTGTTTATTTTATGTACGTAGTTGTGTGGAATGAATGGACATGCGTGAGAAAGAAAAAAAAAGAAAAAAAGAATCTAAAGATTAAGCTTGAATTTGCCAAGAACAGACGCGAATTTCAGCATGCTGCAACTCTCTCTCTATGTCTGTAGTTTAGGCCTAATCCAGTTGATCGTGTAGCATATTTATCTAGTTGTATAGTTGTACGCTATTAGCAGCAGTAGGGTTGTTGTGGTGGCAGGGCAGTGTGATAGTGCTACTATTTGCTGCTCACGATATAGCTAGCAGTAGTTGCAGTAGTAGCGCAGAACGTAGCATTGCTCCGCTGGTTTATTTTTATTTTTAGCTGGTAAGAGAGAAGAAAAAGAGAAGAGAAGCAGGCCTTGTACCCGATTGAATAGCTAGCGATGGTTTGTAACAGCTAAAAGCTCGGGTAAGACAGCCTAGACAAGGGTGACTAGCTCGGCTCGTTATAGAAGCAAAATGACGGTATTTCTGAGTTCGGGAGATGGGCTTGAGCGATATTCGTTCGTCGATTTAAACTCGGTGTACTGTGAATACACTTAAGTGAGTGTGCTTAAGTGATAATTAGGAGCCGCAAATGGATTGAAGGCAGCGGTAATTGGCTGTTCAATGCAAGAATCTTCATCATTGGGGATATACAAATTGATAAACAGGCTCCAGGAAATGCCCTCACTCAAAGCACATAAATAAAGTGACGAGCAAGACCTGTGGTGTAAGAAGTTAATATGATATCCATCAAGGCAAGATACCTTCATTTTGTGTTTTAATTAAACTACTGAATCTAAGCACCAACAAATTTGGTCTTTGGAGGCTCTACTCGACGGGGTTTTTGAATAAAATTGCTATTTTTGAAATATCTATCGTGTGATAACTGTTGTTACAGGGCCAAGAATACAACTGCAGGGGTTCTTAGATGGATGAAATATTACTATGTATGTGTATTTATACACTTATGTGGTATGGTACGCACAAACCATTACGGTAAAGGAAAGTAAGTACACAACTTACAGCACCAGGATACTCGAGTATATGTATACAAATAACAGGAAGTGGACCATCAGAGAATGAAAGGTATACAATAGTAGTTAAACTTGAAAATTGGCTCCTAGATATATCCTCTTGCCATTGTTACAAGTTCTATATACAATACTAGTATCGCAACTGCGTGATCTACATAGATGTCGCAGACGGCTCAATTCGAACAGGTGTTACAGACTGTACATTACCAAGGTAGACTTTGAGAGCTGATTTGGGATTGTTGTATGCCATCTTTATGCTTCTACTCTTGTATTATTTGTCGCAAACTGCCAGGCTTTAGTTGCAACCTGATGGAGATCTCTATCATTGCCGATCCCTTATAAACAGTCTATCATTCTAATCTCTAATCTAAAGGCTTCTCGCCTTTCAATCTCACTACTTAGCCAAGAATAAGATAGCCGACTTACTTCATGAGAATTGGCAGCCTATCACTAACTATTTTCTACAACATTGCCCAAAGAGATAGATAGTACTATCCTATCTACATTGCGTGTACACAAAAGCAACTTCTTCAAGAAAATGTCTATACCACACATTCTCTAACTATGTAGTATCTCTTGGTAATAGATGCACAGTAGACTTATCAAATACACACAAGTAGTCGTACTATCTATGCATATGCAAGTAAAGAAGCGGGCGTAGCAAAACAGCTCTTGTAGATTTAGTCTCTCGCTTGTAGGCTCGGTGTACTACAATACAGAACATTGAGCCAGTTTATCAGGTCTGTCTACCCGTATCATTAACACTTAACTCCTCTAATTCTACAGCATGATACAATTGCCGAAGAAAAAATGCCGTTTATTTAAACATACTAATAGGTCTTACTAAAACATGTGACTGACTGTTACAAAGACAAAATATATTCACGATAATAAACTATTGATGATACTAATATAAAAATGCCACCACTCAAGGGCGGGTAAGGATATGCATAATAAGGAGATAAAACTATCGAAGCAAAGAAGAGAAAAACAATACCATCAAACACAATCAAGCACCTCCGATCGCATCTGTGATTCAATAAGGGACTGTTGCCGTACATAAACCCAAATGTAATATCCAGGGTAATAATCAAGTCCATCAACCAAAATAGTAAGCCGGTGAACCTGTGAGCGCAGAAGAGAGCAAAGAAACAAACGAGAACCGCCGCCGAGAAGGCAAGCGTACATTATGCCAACGAAGTATACATGGAGACTAGAGGACAATACTATTTATCAAGTTTACTCCATAGACTCAACAAACTCCTTGATCTCCTCATCAACCAGCTCGTGAATCTTGTCAGAGAACTTCTGTGCCTTGGAAGCCAAAGACTCGGCACCCTTAACGATCTGGCCAGAGACAATGTTCAAGTCGTTCTCAATAGCCTTCTCAAGGGCCTCGATATCAAGCTTGGAAACCTTGGAAGAGGACTTGACCTTGTAGCTACCCTGCTCCAGGATAGAAGAGTAGTTGGAGCAACCACCGCCGTTCCAGGCCAGAACGTTGGGGGTATCCTTGGGCAGATCGGACAGAGCACCCTCGGTGGCAATGCTGATGATGTTGGCCTTGAGCTCAGCAGGAGTGATGGCGGCAACCGCGTACTCGGAGTCAGCAGCAGGCTGCAGAGACAGGTAGTAGGCCAGCAGACCAGCAATGTGAGGAGAGGCCATCGAGGTACCAGAGATGGTGTTGACGGCGTGCTTGGAGCCGATCCAAGTAGACTGGATGCTCAGACCGGGAGCGAAGATATCGGTGCACTTACCCCAGTTGGAGAAGTAAGCACGGCTGTCATCCAGAGCGGAGGCACCAACGGTGACGGCATTCTGAGCAGCAGCGGGAGAGTAGTTGCAAGCATCAGCGTTGTCGTTACCGGCAGCAACGGCGAAGTGGACACCAGCTTCAACAGCGGCGTTGACAACCTCGTCAAGAGCAACGGTCTTGCCGCCACCCAGAGACATGTTGGCAGCAGAGCCCTTGAAGCCCTTGCGCTTACCGGCCTTGGCCTCCTTCAGAGCCTCCAAGTGAGAGTTGGCAGCCCACTCGACACCCTTGACGACATCAGACATGGTACCCGAACCGTTAGAGCGGAGCACCTTGACGGCGTAAATGCTAGCCTTCTTGGCGACACCGTACTTCTTACCAGCAATAGTACCGGAGCAGTGAGTACCGTGGCCGTTGCCATCAAGATCGCTATCGCCGTGGGGAATGGTCTTACCCCAGGTAGCACGACCCTCGAAGTCAACGTGATCAACGTTGCAGCCAGTGTCAATAACATAGACGTCAACGCCATCACCACCCTCGCTGGAGTAGAGGTACTTGTTGAAGGTACCGAAAGACAGAGTGTCACGGTGGGAGATACGGGCAAGACCCCAAGGGGAGTTCTTCTCGACCTCGCTTGAGCAAGACTCCTCCTCGGTGGAGATAGGCTGCATGGTATGGACGATGGTGTCCTTCTCGATGTACTCAACCTATAGAGAAGAAGCAAACATATTAGCGATTATGTCCGAGCACTATGGAGATGCGGAGATTACGTCGGAAAATAGAGACAAATGCTTGAAGCCGAGCTTAACCAGCACAAAGTCTTGATGTCATATTTTGGCTTTTTTCCTGTTCAGGAGAACAGGAAATGGAAACTTACATCGGGGTGTCTGCGGAGCTGCTCAATCAGCTCGTCATCGAACTGGCCGGCGTAACCCTTGAAGCCATCGCCGATCTTGAAGGTGTGCTTCAGTCCTGAAAGGACGCTGAATTCCATGCCACGGCGGCGAAGCTCTAGGCGCTTCTCCTCACCCTGATCGTGGAGGGACTGGACCCAGGAGTGGTGAGTTGATACATCCTTCTCGTTCACGTGGTTCTTGAATTTGACGATGTACGAGTTGGGGATAGCCTCGGCGTTGACAGAGGCCAGAATGGGAGCAGCATCACCGTGAACAGTGCCAGTGGTGAATGAAGGGGAAGCAGCGACAAGGGAGGCCGCGGAAAGGATAAGAACACACTTCATGATGAAGGTTGGTTATGATGTGATTATTGTTAGGAAGGAACAGGAAAACACGATTAGATTGTCTACCGGCGACAATTAAGAAAAACAAGCGATAATAAATCAATAGAACAGATGCGGCTTCAAGCAGACACAGATGGAATTTGCAAGACGATAGAGTGTTTGATGTGTGGAGAGATGGATAAAGAGTAGAAAGAAGAAAAGAAAAGGGAAGAGGCAAAGAGGCTGACGACAGGATCTTGTACTTTAAGGGCATTTAAGAGCATTAGTACTGTTCGGAGACGAGGGCAGGAGCTTGCGCCTTCTCTGCTCAGTCCCCAGTCGCAATCAATAGTCGCACCTCGTTGGTCGATGCTGCCTGGCTGGCACTGTAATCTAGCGCCACAGCCCGCCGATAAGGGAACTATAGCCAAAACGGTTTATCATTCATTATCATTCTGAGACACGCCAGCAGCGACTGCGGGTAGTTGCAGGTACAGTTGGGCGGTTTGCGTGGCAGGCGATCGTCGGAGAAACAATACCGGACAAATTCACGCCCCCTCTCAAAAAAAGCTCCAAAAATGTACCAGGTACTTATGTTTCTATGCGGGGAGACCCAGATAAGCATGTTGTCAATACAAGGCTTTTGGCCTTTTGAGCAAGTTGGCTGCCTGTCTACGCGTGGGCGAGCGCAAGTTGCACGCCGAAAAGCAAGTCATCATGCCCTTCTATAGTGCCATCGATCAAGACCAGGGTAGCTGTTTACCTAGTACAGCAGTTCTGCAACTCCATGATAGCCAGCCCGCTTCCTGCAAGCTCACTTGCCATCATTGCTCCTCATGTATCTACGGCACTAATATTTAGAGTTTTTATTTTTATTTTTTTAAATTCATTTTTATCAAGGTGGAAATGGAGCTTTAGTAGCTATGTAGCACCTCGGTATCCTAAGATACACAGCGTTAGATAGCAGACAAAGCGATGCTATTCTGACATCGTAATGCACGAATCAGCATAGCCGACGAAAGCCTACTGCGTACAGAGTACTGCAAAGCTCTCCTCGCAGCGGCATTTTGGTGCGGCGGCGCGTGACTTTGGTCTCTTATCGCATCGCCCCAGAAACGCCAGTGAGTCACTTGATTGGCTGGGCTTACCACTAGACTCTGTTTTGGTTAGCTGGCTCCAGGGGTACTTATTGAGCGCATTTACCAAAGCGGGTCTAGGTACACAGCCAGGTGAACAGTGTCCAGCACAGTTAATTTCGAGGTTATCAGTCGGGCAGCCGACGAGATACTGAAGGCCAGGTGCACCAGCGTATCTTCCAATATTCGAGCCTCTACACGGTCAAAAAAAATGTCCATCAGGGTCGCGTAGATGTATTTAGCAATATTACCAACTTTTTCCAATCAAAAACACGGCACCGATAGCTATATTACATATTGCGAGGTGCTTACTGAGCTCCGAGTAGACGTCATGGGATGCTTTATCTATGTTCGTTATCGCGGATCAAACGGTAGTTCAGGCACTGTGTGCATCAAGCTACAATCCATATACCGATTTCACTTTACGTAGGTCACACTCAGTTCTGTGGAAACAACAACAACAATAAAGACAACAATCAAAAGGGTAGTATCTGGATCTAGGATTGGGATTTGAACAGGTACGCCACACCAAATTCAGCCACACTATGCAATCGAAGTCGTTTGTCAGCGTGCCAGTCAATATTATGGAAAGTCGGATGCATCATTTGATAATCCCACCTCATGAAATACGTGAAATTGGGTGATCATTATAATCAGAAGGGCTCATATTGTGTTCGGATTGATAAAATTGTCTCTATTCCTGCTGTAACTCCAGAAACAGCTGACCCAAGACCAGCCAAGCCTGGCCTGTAAGCCTCTAAATTTGTTCACTCTTATGTATTTAGGTGTACTGATACATATGTATTGTTACTATAGGTACATTTGTACAATAGATAGCAAGCCGTCTTCCGCTCTCCAAGAAACCAACCTAGCCAGTTTCACTGAAGATCCACAGGGATTCGTCTTTCGCCCAGAACAGCATTGATCATGAGCGAGCACGGGGACTGTTTCTAGTTTCAAGCAAAACGTTCATTTCTACTTTTTTAAAGTGATGGTCCCTGTTATGTTATCGGCCAACTGCGATGTTATGGCGCCTGATCGTGTGTTTGCTGGGCCAACAGGACTCACCGGACATGACAATATCATAGAGATAAATATTACATATTTAGTTTAGTACGATAACGCTCGGAGACTTACATGTATAGACAACTCATTGAACGATTTGTATCTCTTGATTTAAGCAGACGCTCAGTAAAGGTCATTCACACTTTCTCGTCATCGCTGATTTCCCAACCAGGTCAAACACCTTGTCACATCGTCACCTCAACCTAGCCCTTGCATAATGCTATAATATTAAGACACTTTTCGCTTTGTGGTGTTAATGTTCTTCCCTACTGTTCCGTACCTGCTTTATACATGTAGTTTACAACTAGTGAAATCTCAAGGCTGGCTGGCTATAATCTCCAAAAAAAAAAAAAAAAAAAATAAAAAAAAAACACAAATGACCCTA
>RHLR01000855.1:0-12857 GCA_009806335.1 Davidsoniella australis
TTTTTTTTTTTTTTGCTCATGGCCTAGTGCCTAGAGGAAATCATTCCACTATCTTCTTTCTGGGGGTGCGATGCGATACTAATTCTTAGTACACTTTCCGACGAAAGTTTTACTCTGAGGTTGACGTGGGAGAGCAACATATCTTAGTGCTGAACACACTCACACAGAAGCAAACGAGCGAGAGCTTGCCCTGACCAATTGCGTTCTTCTTTGAACTAAAAAAAAACAAAACAAAACAAACACAGCCTTGAGAGATTCACGGAGGAGCCGGCCGAGCAGCCCGGCAAACTCCGGGGACAAACTTGAGGCTCCAACTAGGGCTTCTAGTGTACATGCAGTAATTATTGTCCCTTTGCGTAGTACATATAGTATATATATATGACCATAGCTTTTGAGTTGGACAAGGTATCAATCTTCACCGCCGGCATTAGCGGTTGGCTGTCTTACTAAAAATACTGTAGAACAACCTTGACGTCCAAGCAGACCCTGTAGATGGAGAGACCTAACAAATGCCGCCCCACAATATTTATTGCCGATGTCCCAAATAGGTTTAGCGTCCTGTATAAATAAATAAAAATATGCCTGTATATATATGAGTGTCACTTTTTCTATATCTCGTTATGTCTAATGCTACACACTATAGAGTGGTAGAAAGAAACAGTACGTACAGTAAGTAGGGGAAAAGGGCCAACATCAATATTTGTCTAGTAGCCAGTAGTACCCCTGGGATTAAAAAAAAAATAAAAAAAAAAAAAAAAAAAAAGGAAAAGGCTAAGTAAGCCCAATATCGCAAAGTACAATGTAGCTAGCAATGAATAAAATACGAAGAGAACTAGTTATAATAGACCCCATCTTTAACTTGCTTCCAGTCTCTGCTACTCCATACTTTCTGAATGTAGGTTCGGATGTATCTATTCTACTCTTTGCTACCCGCAGAACGAAGAGCCAGTGGAAAGTTCTTCCCTAGGCCAAGACCAAGTCGGCCTCCCTCTCACTTTTTCGTGAAACCTATCAATCAACTTCACTTGAGATTTGCCCAAAATGGAATTGCACATTCTACAATGCCTAAAAGGCATCTGGCTGGTGCTACAATGGGGTAACAGAAAAACAGAAAACTTATAAAAACAACGTCTTAGTATGAATAGTGCTAGTTGATTCACTTCATCAAAGACCGACGGTGTATAGCAAGTAGCATAGAAACAATATGCCATGGCCAAGGAGCGTATGCGTGAACTGCTTGCGATGCTATGCATTCATTACTATATAAAGATGGATCGAGAGGGAATGGAAGATTTAGATGGTGGCCGTATGTATATCGTTCAATCATGAACTATGTGCTATTCTAAAACGGAAGAAATGGACAGAAGAAGAACCGAAAGTTAAAAGCTAACTTAAGATACGAAAATGTGAAAACTTGGAAAAGAAAAAATGTTACGCCATGACTCCAGGCCTCCATATTCCGAATTAAATAAGATGCATATAAATACTAGAAACATAAAAACACAAGAAAAAGAAGAAGAAAAAAAAAGGATAGCCTCGCCTTTCTTGTCTTCCACGGGTATCTTCTCTTTCGCCTTCCCTTCCTTAAGCAGCGTTGCGGTATACTTGCTGTCCCTGGCTTCGCAATACGATAGTTTCACGTCGTTGCAACAAGCGAATGGCACGTTCGAACGCAGTTTCGCTAAACTGTCTACTTTGGATCATTTCCGTCTTGAGAGTCTCCATGTTCGTAGTCCAACCGATAGGCAGACGACGCTTAAGTTCGGTTTCCAGACGTGCTGTTTCGGCATTGAGCTCCTTGCTACCTTGGTCGGAGCCTTGCTTGACAGCAGCCATAGTAGAAGCAGTGAAAAGTTTCATGGCTTCGTCGACATCTTCTTCAGTCGCGATAGGCGAAAGACGTGCCTTGGCGATGGATTCAGTGATACGAATGATAGCCTCCAGTTGACGCACAGTGATGGGAATCGAAGAGCGAGTGTTGGCAACCAACTCGGCAGCGTGAACTTCCTTACGGATGGTCACGAAGCTAGAAGAAAGCTTTTCAGCAGCTTCGGGGCTCAGACGAGGTGCACAACGACTATGGCATAGCGGGTTAGTATAGTATACTTAGGGAGAATAATATGGAATGGAGATGCTAAAAGAGGAACTCACGCTTTGCAGTAGCTCACATAACGGCGCATTTTCTCGACAGAAATCTCAGCTTCTGTCTGTTCTTCGTGTCCACGACCACCGGTCTGGATACTCATGACGTGACGGGCCATAGTAATATCACGATCACGGGTATGCTCGTCTCTGACGATGAAAATCATATCAAAACGCGACAGAATGGTAGTTTGGAAATCAATGTTCTCGCCAGGCGTTTTCATATCATCGTAGCGACCGAAAATCGGGTTAGCAGCAGCTAGAACTGATGTACGAGCGTTGAGCACCGTTGTGATACCGGCCTTGGCAATCGAGATGGTCTGTTGTTCCATGGCTTCATGAATAGCTACACGATCATCGTCACGCATTTTGTCGAACTCATCAATACACACCACGCCACCGTCGGCTAGTACCATAGCACCGCCTTCTAGGTAGAATTCACGGGTAGTCTGGTCGCGCTGGACGGAAGCGGTCAAACCAGCAGCAGATGAACCCTTACCAGAGGTGTAGATAGAGATGGGGGCAGCTCTTTCCACAAACTTTAGCAATTGCGACTTGGCCGTACCAGGGTCACCAAGAAGTAGCACATTGATGTCGCCTCTTAGCTTCATACCATCTGGTAGAACCTTTTTGGAGCCACTCAATAGCAAACACAAAATGGCCTTCTTGATAGTTTCATTGCCATAAATGGATGGGGCGATACACTTTGCGAGAACGTTGAAGATATCTTCCCGTCTGCTCATCTCTAGGAACTCCTGCTCCTCTTCATCAGTGAAGCTCTGTCCACCCTTGATGGTCTTGTCAATATCAGTACGAATGCCAATAGCACGTAGGTAGGGCGTCCGGATAGCAACGACTCCATTAGTATTTTGGTTTTTGCTGTTGCTCTTGTTCTGATAGATTGTGAAAACACCAACAATTTCGCATCGCGAGCCAGGTACAACTCTGTTAGTCAGGTAACGATCGGCAGCCACCAGAACGTGACGAGGCATTTCACCGACGGGCACCTGATCAGGAGCCTCCTGCAACTTGAGAACCTGTTGGTCGATGAACTCAGACTTTTCGTGGAGCACAAAGTAGGGGTCCATGGGACACTTCGGGGACTGTTCGTTTGGCTGGCGTTTGCGCGAGCACTGGCGGGGCAAAGAAACGCCAGAGAAGCCACCGTTGATAGTAATGGTCTCGTTGTGTTGGCAGGTCTGACACTGAATGTGAAGTACGGTGGCGCTGGACGACAGGACTGAGGCACCAATGACTATACCAGCTACTCTAACAACCTGGCCAATGGTATTGGACTTGAGGTCTCTGAGCGAGGTCGAGTTGACATCAGAATGCAACAGTAGCTGGTGTTGAGGCAAGTTGACCTTGGGTTGGTGGGGGAATAGGAAGCGATGAGTGCACAGCTTGATGGCGTTTTCGAACACGGGAATGAAGTCTTCGGGTAGCGAGGTCAGACGGCTAGCTAGCTCAGGGTTCCAGTTGATCAGGTCGGTGATGTTAACCTCGAGGAAGTAGCGTTTTGACAAGGCATTGTCGATGAGCTGTTGGCTGTGGGCGCAAAAGAGATAGCGAAGTTAGACCCAGGCTGTTATTAGGAGCAGTGATAGGTGTACGTACCGGTAGGGAAATACAGACTCGACCTGGAACTCCTTGATAAAGGCCTCGAACTGCTTCTGGACTTCGAGGTTGGAGTTCTGGTCCGTATAGGAGTCAGACTGCTTGAACGACGCCGTGGTATACACGGAGCGGGAATCCATGGTTGCGATTAGAGAGCCGATGGCAGACGGAGACGGTGAGATTGACAATCAGATCGACAAAGACAAGGCTGTAGAGACAGACAGAAAGTCACAGAAGATGGTCAGGGAGATGGTATAATATCGTGATGATATCTTGTTTTGATTTCCCAAGGAGGGGTTCTTTCGTTTGTTTAGTCTTGTTGCTACGATTTCAAGCAAGAGCCATCAAACCCCTGACAGGTTAAACAAGGGTTTGTTTGTGGCACGCCAAAAGCTCAAAAAAGCTAACAAAAAATCTGAGCGACGCGTCTGCAGCGCGTAAAGTGCTCTGATGTCAGCTGGCAGAGCTCCTGGCAGACAACTGGCCGGGTGCACGCCGGGAAAATTTATTGTATATACAACTATGTATAGGCTAGGCCTAATGAAGATTGCCTACCAGGAGCTTTGCCTAGATTTATAGTGGGCTACAGGGCTCTGAAGAAGAACACCCTCTGAAACGGCCCTGTAACGGGCCCTAGGCGCATAGGCTCATCTACCGACCCACTGAAATAAGGGCGCTGAAGACAGCTTGACAAGCTTGTTGCTGGCATTTCGTCAGGCGCATTTCGACAGCGCATCGGAAGCCTGGTCTGGCCGAAGAACATCGACCAACGGCTACATCACCACCTTGTTGGCCCAGTCCAGTAGCCTCGCTTCATATTTTTAAACGACCCGGCGCCGTGGTTCGTTCCCGATTTGGCAGGCGCGCCCGTTCTAGCTCCTGTCCTACTTACCTGTTTTGGGTAGCCGGAAACATAAACACCAACGTCAGCATCACGATAGCTGTTCTTTTCGTCGTTTCTAGCATCACTCTCATAGTTTTAAGATACAAACCACCAACAATTCTCGCTAATCCCCTCTCTCTACCAATTGATCGAAGGCCTCCGTCCACTGGCCCATTTGCGCCATGTTCTCCTCGCCGTCTAGCGACCACCCTCGCGGCGTCTCGCCTAGTCCCAGCTTCGATAGTTCCTATGCTAGGTTTGTCCGGCCCTGGCCTCCCGGCCTCTCATCAAAACAAACGACCGAGATTAGCCGTCGCTAACCTAGCCATTGCTCTTTGGCTTTCTTCCTCTAGACATGGCCCTAGCTATCGCTCACATTCATCGGCTCGTCGCGGATCGACCGCAAGCTCTATCCACTCGATAGGTGGCTCGCTCGATACGTCATCAAGCACCTGGGGTCACGAAGTGTTAGAGTCCGGCCAAAACGGTAGCTTCCCTTGCCCCTATGATATCATGGGCATATTTCCCTTATACATATGGCCTATGGTTTGATAATCTATGAATACAACGCTAACGTGTCTTTTATGGTCAGCCATATCGACTCTCCTCCAGCCGCCGCTTCTCCGGACCGGCTTGCAACCACACGCAGCTCCACCGTCCTCTAGCGCCCATAAGGCCCCTACGCCGCGCGATATCCCGCCTGTCGCCTTGACCAACATTCCACACATTGAATCAGCAGAGTTCCGTCCATACCTATCGCAGATCACTGCGCTATATGAACAGCTACAGCGAGCCAAGGAGAACGATGATGAGCCACCACCACCTGTATCGTCAGCCTCAGCTTCATCATCTCTCACTGGTATCACCGCACGACCCCGTCGACTTAGCAAGGTCGACGATGAGACCTCAGATGAGCCCATAACACACCACCGTCGCCCAGGTAGCCGTGGAACCATGTCGCGCCGCACTTCGGCATCATCACTGGACCTGCCTGGCCATAATAGACGATCTAGCTCAGCTCACGGTCGGCGCACACACAATCAGGGTCCTCCGCCGCTTTCGACTATCCCTAGTGTTTACTTTGAGGAGGATTTTCACCTAGAAAACCCACGCACCTTTGATGTTGTCAGCGAGCGCTCAGAAGTTATCCGGTCGACAGACGACAAACATGGCGCTGGAGGGGTTGCCTCGGCCGGTCCACGAAAGTCTCTAGCTACCAATGCTATTCTACAGGAAAAGCTCTCGTGGTACATGGACACCATTGAGGTTCACTTGATCAATTCAATCTCAACTGCATCAACAACCTTCTTTGGCGCACTCGGTTCATTACGGGAACTTCACACTGAAGCGGCTGACTGTGTCCAACGAATCCGCAATCTACGCAAGGAGCTTTCAACCCTTGACCAGGAAATCGTCGAGGCTGGCATGGATCTCGTGCAGAAGAGGCGGCGACGAGAGAATCTTCACCAGCTTGACGATGCCGTGATCCAGGTCCGTCGTGTTGTTGAAGGACTAAGCTACTGCGAGACTTTAGTGGACAATAATGATACAACTCAAGCACTAGAAGCTATCCAGGGGCTAGAACAGCTCATTTCCGGTGAGAAAGACGAACCTTTTGCCGATGAGACCGACTATCGGCCGCGCACTATCATCGACCTACGAAATGTTCACGCCCTCAGAGGCGTCAACCACGACCTAAATGTGCTCCGGTTCCGCATCGGCAAATCATACGAATCCCGCTTCCAAGATGTCCTCAAGGCCGATCTACAAAACCATTGCAAGAATGTCTCTAGGCAAGCAGTGCTGCTGCGCTGGAGCTCGTCATCTTTGAGAGCCCGTGGCGGTCACGGGCAGTCCAGAGAAGCGCCTAGCATCCCTTCGTATATGCAGTCTACAGACGAGCTCCGGCAAAATCTAGTGGCTCTGCTGCCCGGTCTATATCAGGCCAATCATGTAGCCATGGCGGTTTCTGCGTATCGCGACTGGATCATCCATGAGATCAGATCCATCGTGCGCCGACCACTACCGAGTTCTAGCGACGATGACACTGAATCTATGATGTCGACCTCGACCTCAACATCAACGTCCCGTGGTAGCCGGCGACAGGGCACGCAGGAGGTTCTAGCACGCAACTTACGTGCTCTCGACCCAGCTGATGCCGAGGAACTTTGGTGCACCATCTATGTACAAGTGGCAGAAGCCTTAAGAAGACTTTCTACGCAGGCCAAGATACTTCTAGATGTAGCAAGCTCAGTGGATGATCCTGTACCAAGCGGCGTTAAGTCACCAGTGATGCGTTCACCTCTAGTGAGCCCAAATCCAAGCAAATATAGCGACCAGGAAAAGAGTGTATTTGAGGAGATGCATGAGAGTCTAGATCTCACAAACCTGCTAGGAAAATCAGTCGATCTAGCCCACGATCGCATCAATCGCATATTACGGGTTCGTACAGAGCAAAGTACCAAGCTTCCGCTAATACCGTTCCTACGATACTTCACCCTCAATTTATACTTTGCTACAGAATGCGAATCTATTTCTGGACGCAGCGGCACAAATCTCAAGACTATTGTAAACAATCAGATCATCGAGTTCGTCAAAGAGCACGGCAACGCTGAGATCCAGCGTCTGGCCCAGGGTATGGAGTCAGACAACTGGAACCCTAAGGACTTTGATGAACCCGACAATGCACTTCTCACGGCGATCTTAAGTAGTAGCACTGCTGATCCGCCACAGTGGCAGGAAGATACGTTGGTGTATAAACCATACAACGACGCTCTCGATAACGAGAAGCCACCACCTATCACCAAAGACAAAGAGAAGGAGAAAGAGAAGGAAAAGGAAAAGGAAAAGGAAAAGGCCCGGCCAGCCACAATCGAGGAAGAGTCATGGTTCTTGCCCAACTCGGCTATATTATGTCTACGCGGGATCACACAGTTTACACGGCTGACAGTAGGTATCCCATCTATGGCTACAGATATTGGAATGTCTCTTGTACAATATCTCCAACTCTTTAACTCACGCTGCCGGCAACTCATTCTCGGGGCAGGAGCCACTCGGTCAGCCGGTCTCCGTACAATTACCACCAAGCACTTGGCCTTGGCTGTAAGATCGGTCGATTTCATCGCAACCATAATCCCACACTTACGCGAGTTTACACGGCGCCACGCCGGCTCTGGTCCGGCAGTCACCAGTGTCATGGGCGAATTTGACCGGGTGCGGAGGCAATTACAGGAACACCAAGATAATATTTACCAGAAGCTAGTAGAAATCATGAGCGGGCGGGCGGTGGTGCATTCAAATGCCCTACGTGGAATCAATTGGACAGAGCCTGTGGGGGGGGGAGGCGGAGCTCATCCATATGCGGAGTCACTAGTCAAAGATACCAGTATGCTACACCGCGTGCTAACCAGGTTCATGCCCAAGGCAGCAGTTAATATGATTATGCTACCGGTGTTTGCGAGCTTCAAGGAGCACCTCGGCAAGGCACTCCGCGAGGCCAAGATACAGACCGAGGCGGGGCGTCAAAGGTATGATGGATCAAATCATTATCGTTGGGGAATTCTATGTCCTTCTACTAACTATGTTTCTTAGTATGCTGGTTGATGTCAACCTATTGGTCTCGAAGCTTAGCAAAATTGATGGCTTCTCTGATCTAGGCAGCTATCTCTTATCAATTGTCAAAGCGAAGGAATCTCAGACCTTACCGCACCAGCAACAACAACAACAACAACAACAACAACAACAGATACATGCATCTGCTGCTGAGCCTTCAAGTCCTGTAGATGAAGCCGGAAGCGGAAACGGCGGGGCATCAACGCCTATTTTTGCTCCTGCTCCTGCTCCTGCTCCTGGTACAGTTCCCATTTCTAGTACTTCTACTACTACTAATGGTAGTGACGGTTCGCATTCCTCTTCGGGCACAGCGTCGCCGGCAATCCCTCAAGCGCAGAATGGAAGTGCGGAGAAGGAAGGCTAGCCATGGTCGAAACGAGATCGCGGGAGACGAAAGCTATTTAGTACGAGTGAGTATATACGTACATGCAACATGTATGTCACGGCGGCTAGTAAGAGAGAAGTCATGTATCAATAATAGATGTATATACAAATATATATTGGCAATGAGTCAGTGTTCATGTCATGTCCGTCAGTTTACTTGTTTAATATTCCCATGGAGATACTCTGAGACCAGTTTTTCGAGATGAAGTATGTATTAAGAAACGAGACGGTCTAGACTTTGTCCATTCAAAGCTAGCATGTTTTAGTATAAAATGTCGAAATCTTGGATGGTAGATACCATAAGTCTACAGACATCAAAATAGCCAAGGGTGTATCTCCAAGTCATAAAAGAGTCGCCACTAGCCGATACTTAGTCAGGTGTCAAGGTTGAACAAGAAAGAAAAAAAGATGGCACTAACTTGATGGTAGGGTTGGCGTGGCGTAGGGTCTCGTGGCGGCATTAGGGTTTACATATAGAAGACGTTCTAAGCGACTTGACTTACTACCTATCCCTATCTACACACATTATTTTGTATGTAGACATCTTTAGTGAATATTATTCGAATGTAAGTACAAACATATTGAAATAGAACCTGAAAGAAAATGAAGGAATAAATACAAGGAAAAAGGGGAAAAAAACCTGCCAACCCTCTCGTATGAACCGAAATTTAAAAATGCATGTAAACGAGGCATATGCAGTTACTAGCGAAGATCATGATATGGTACATGTAGTAGTATCTTGGCGACTAAATATTCGTTAAGAAGATAATTGGTGTCTTGGTTCCTGGATTTTGTCTGACTTTTTGTCTATTTGATTCCAGGAACAAGTGGCAAATAAAAAGGTTTTTTTTTTCTTTTAGCTCTACCTTATACAAATAACCAATAACAGACTACATTCTTTTGGGTTTGGAGTGATTGTGATGAATAAAAGACAAAGAAAAGGACAAAAGAGAGAGAGACAGTTTCAGATACAAAAAAAGAAGACATTTTTTATCAAGGAAAAGAAAAGTTATTGATATCGTATATGCCCTACAAGAGGAATAAAAAAATAATAATAAAATAATAAAAGATCGACAAGATAGGATCGTGAAACGAGATCGTAAATTCGAACCAAAAAACCGGGAATAATTCAAGAACCAAACGAAAGAAGATTACATACTATGTTTATTTTGATCTTTGACTCTGTCGATTAGACTCTAGAAAACAGGCTAGACCGAGGCCTTTTTTCATTTCTTTTTTAGTTTTCGCTTCCGAACAAATCATCGAGAGGAAGCCTAGAAAAAAAAAGAGCGTTCTAAGGCTTTGATTTGATTATATTTATCGTCTACCTGGAGCGTTCTAAGGCAACTTGAAGGGGAGGATGCGGGCCGTAAAAATTAATCCATGAAAAAAAGGGTAAGGAATAAGACGGGATAAAATACTATAGTTAATACACACAATAGTAATGAACCTTTGAGTTCGAGTCCCCCCCCCCCCCTCTGTCCAAAGACGAATTTTTCCTTAGTAGAGGAGGTATGGACCACTAGTTCTTCGGGGCTAGGGGACGGTGACATACAAAGCTATTGAGTTTGTCTAAGCGGAGGACTTTAAATATCTGTCCGGTAACCAATCTCTGGCGTCGTATAATCTTAGTGGTTTAGGTAGACATTAAATCAAATCAAACTATAGTAATAACTTGATTTTAGTCATCTTTTGGACTATGGCAAATTGTATTGGTCTTATCTTTCTATGTTCTCATGATATCAAAGTCATCTGACGTGGCTAGGCTGTTTAAACAAACCAAAAAATTATAGTATTCCTTTCACTCTGTATTTGTTCAACTCCCTGGTTTTTGAAGTCTAGTCTTATAGTCTAGTAATATAGTTAGTCAGTCAGTCTTAGGGGGATGAAACAGCAAACAAGCAATAACTAGTGAAAATAAAAACAAATTCTAGTCTTACTCAACTTACCCAACCAACCCTTCAGCTTGATTAATATTCTGCAAGGGGATAGTAAGATGTACAGATATAGGTCGTCTTTTCCCTTCTCCTTTTTTTTGTGGTTGCCAAGTTCAATATGGGCGAATCATTGATTTTGATGTCTTTTCGGCGGTTGGAGATGAAACGGTAACTTTAACAGGGCGGCTGGCAAAAAAAAAAACAAAATCATGAAAAAACAGCATAATACGCAGTATCACTATTACACCAATTCAGTGGACACGTCAGCCATATCCAGATACAATAATATGTGATTTATGATTTTGTTCAAAAGACTTCGGATTTATATTCTATTCTAAAAAGAAAGTAGTAATACTAAGCATCAGTGGTATCGTATCATGGGACCGCAAGAACTCTTTCCGGAGGCATAAACAGTAGTCGAAAATCAAAGAAGAAAGTTCAGAGAGATGTGTATATGTTATTTTTGTATATATGATTTCTCTTTCAGGTCTATCAAAAAGGAAGAAAAGGAAGAAAAAAAACGCCCGATCTGGAGGTTTCCATTACAGAGAAGAGAAGAGAAGAAAAGAGACATTCCGGAAACAGGGATCAATTATCTTGTTCTGTCTTTGTATGTACACGCAGCTGTTTTCAGGGCAAAAAATGGTTCTAGGGCGTTTACACGGAAAGAGAAACGGTAAAAGCTAGACCCAGAAAACCACTAAAGAGCCACTGGAATCGGACGTACGGAGAAAGAAAAAGAAAAGAAAAAAAGAGGTGGTTTACTGTTCTGTTCTATAATATAATCCGTTTTAATGTTATGGAAACTGTCCGTCTTTTTTTGTCCGGGAGTACGACATATCGTATCTGCAAGACCGGAAAACCGACGACTGTATAAGAGAAAAGAAGAAAGATATAAAAGAGAATATAAATTTAAACACCTGGAGAAGAGAAGAGAAACCAAAAAAAAAAAAAAAACAGGAAAGGAAGAGAGTTCGTAGTGCATCGTTAAACGGCGGCCACAAGCAAAAGCTCTTCTAGCGTATCTTATGTCGTAGTTCCACGATGGCGTTCTCTCAGAGAAACAAACCGCCCAAAGAAAAAAGACTAAAGAGAAGAAGAAGAAACAATACTCATGCCGGAAGCCAAGCCAGTTATATGTTGTGGGTTTTTTTTTATATTTATTTTTTTAGCAGCTGGACAGTAGCTTTAGACGCGGCGGCGCATAATGCGGCTAGTTGAGCGGCCCTTGGGACCCGAGGTGACGTAGTCACGGGGGAAGTTCTCGACATCGCGAGCCTTCTTGGACGAGCCGTTGGCGCCCAGAGTGCAAATCAGAGTGGTCTCGGTGGTAGTCTTGGTCTGCACATCGTCGGACAGGTAGTACGCGTTGTCACAGGGGAACGTAGTGCAGCCAGAGACGGGAGTCAAGTCCGAGGCGGGGTACATCTCGTGCACACCGTCGTAGTCGGTGGAGTTGACAATGGCCGAGACGTCGAAGTAGGTGATGTCGTTCCAGCCCTGGAAGGACACCTCGCCCAGCATACCGTTGGTGTTGGAGGCGCCCTCGGAGCGAGAGTACCAGTTGCCGATCCACGAGCCGGGGATGGTCACGTCAACGGAAGCACCGCCGGACACGGTCACCGAGTCGATGGCATCGTAGCCCGAGCTAGGAGTGAAGATGACGGTGCGCGAGGTGTCGTCCAGAGACTTGAACCGGACAGTGTTAGTGGCAACGGCAGCGCCCGAGAAAAGGACGGCGGCGGCAGCAGCAATAGTAGAGACGGAGAACTGCATGATGGCTGACGTGATAGTAAATAGTAAGAAGATAAAGTAGTTGTTTGCGTGGAGGTGTTTGTCAAAAACAACAAGTGGAAAGAGTGACTGAAGTCTTTGTGTCTGTTCTGTGGTTGGCTATCAAAGCTCTATAGAGAGAGTAGCAGGTTAAGCTAGCTAACCTAAGGAAAGTGAAAATAAAATAAAAAAGCGTGGTGTTCTAAAAAGAATGTGACGGTTCCAGATGGACCAAAGAATGGAATTGCAAAAGATTTGCAAGAAAGGCAAGTTGAACAAGAGAGTTTGATAGTTGTTTAAGAGAATGTCTACAAAGAAGAAGAAGAAGAAAACGAAAACATAAGGGCCGGAAAGGGAGGGGAAAGCGCCGGACTTTATATTCAAGGCAAAGCTTGCGAGAGGTCCCGTGTTCAATCCACGGCAAGACCCGGATATTTCTTTTCTTAGCTTTTTGATGTTTTCTTTGAGTACTTCGGGGTTATGTAGGCCAAGGGAAATGGATATAGAAA
>RHLR01000856.1:0-12847 GCA_009806335.1 Davidsoniella australis
AGGAGTACATCCGTCAAGTTGCGCTGTAAAGATGGACAACATCAAGGAAAACAGCCCTGCGTGGAGATTGCTCAACGACTGCGGTAGGCCAGAAGAGGAGGGCGAAGTTAGTGAGGAGGAGATGCATACTAATACATAGATACATAGTATAGTATAGTGTACACTAAAGTTGATCATGTTTAAGCGTAGAATTTGGTCTAGCAGCTGATCGATCCAAGGCACGCAGTTAATTATAGAACTAGCTTGTGACTGACCGTTCAGAACTACTTCGTAATTGTCTCTTGTCCCGCTCGGCTAGAATTGATTAGATTTGGAAGACGTCTTTCTTTCTCTTATGTAAACTACCAACAAGCAACATTTGCCCTATCTCTTCTCTCTATACAGATAGAACGTCTTTGCTTACTACTCTCTTTACCGCATCAACATGGCCTTCGGCAGGCGACAGCGCCTCAGCAATAACAACACTAATAACAATAACACCACCAGCACTGCATCATCACCACCCGCCATTCCACCGGCTTCTTCTAAAGCCTGCCAGAATCGCGACAACGGAAACCTTGTCGCGACCCTGCCACTACAAGCCCAGCCACAAGCCCAGCCAAAAACAAACCAGAATGCTGCGATAAGCAGTGCTGAAGTTGCTTTGCCGCGACAGGTATGTTGTGTCTACAGACTCTCCATTTCTTTGCTTCCACAGGCAATGCCCCCCCCCATCCCGTGATCTGGTGTCATTTTTGATCTCGGACACATATACTCACGTTTGTATTCATTGCCTTGGAACTTGTCAGCTATCCAAGAAGCCTAGCTGGTACGATTCATGGCCGAGGAAATCAACTGCCTCCACACAGGTTGCTCGCGAAACCATACTCGGAGATACATTTCAACTATCCCAGTCTTCATCTACTGCGACGCTCACCAAAATCGACGCTGTTGTGAAGCACGCTAAAAGCAGCCAGAACCTACGCGGCTCTCAACTCGTCAACGCTGCCGATAGCTACGATATCGATTCTAGCGGCGTTTCTCATGGCCCTTTGCCTTCGCTTTCTATGGGTATCTCCGCACGGGCCACAGGCGACCTTAATCAGACTGGTGCCTATGATGGTAGCCAGGCATCAGGTCTCACTACAAGTAGCAACGACAACAATAGCGGCTCGGAGCCTAAAACCCCGCAGCCGAGTCCTGGCTCGCTAGATCTTGACAAAGACCAAGCTGTGATCGGCTCTGTCTCTATGTCTGATCCCGAAGTTCAATCTTTAGCACCACAACCTGCAGCTGGGTGGTTTTCTTGGTTTAATTACACGGCCCTGGTCGCAAAGGACCAAGAAGTCTCTGTAGCCACTAAAGATACTGACGCCTTGACGACCCATATACCAAAAGCAACTTCAGGAATTATATCACCACCGCCCGTTCATGGCCCTGAGATCCAGCAGTCAGCTAATCCTGTCATGACTTCGAGTCATAACAATAGCAACTCTTACTGGTTTTCATACTGGTATACAGCCTCTAACACTAATACTGAAACAGCCTCGCTAGAGCCCTCAAAGGAATCTGCGGATCCCAATCGCCACGACCATGAGGTCCCAGCAGACAATGCTACCATACAGATACAGGCATCACAGGCCGAGGTCCTAGATCAAAAATCGATAGATGCCACTATTGCCAACTCGCCCGCAACCATGCAAAATAATCTTCAACAATCAGCTTCATCTACCTGGGCGTTCTGGTCTCGGCAATCTCGAAGTGCACCGTATGAAGACACCACTAGCCTAGCTGATTCAAGCAAAGGAAAAGGCAAACTTGCAGTCATGGGGGAATCTTCAGAAAACAACCCAAAACCCGCAGTTGAAGTAGAAAGATTGTCACATGCTGCAAATACTGAAACTTACAGTCAAAAAAACATCCACCAAGTAACAACAGGCCCAAGTCTGTCGCCAGATGATCCAGTCAACCCCCAAAGAAAGAAACGCCATCGTGACATATCAGATCAAGGTCCTGAACCGACGAAGCAAAGCTCAAATATAATCCGTCACTCAAAGAGTCAGCCTGACGTAGGCTTACGGAGACACAATGGATCAACTGTGAGCTTAGAATCAGCTGCCAGCGAGTCTCAAAATACAGCGACTCCGAATCTTCTCCTCCCATCATTCGAGCACACGTATAGCATGAAAGAGCAGCCTACTATTCTGTCTCAAATTACCAATCTCATCATCAAAACAAACTCACCACCGCCTAAACATGTCTTCCGCGCTGAATATCCCCAGTCACGACCTCTACGAAAAGCCATATCCATAGGCGTCCATGGTCTTTTTCCGGCTACATATCTACGGCCTATGGTTGGTCAACCTACCGGGACTTCTCTTAGATTTGCCAATCACGGTGCCGAGGCGATTGCTCGCTGGACAACATCACATGGATTTCCCAATTGCGAGATTGAAAAGGTTGCCCTAGAGGGTGAAGGCAAGATTAGCGAGCGTGTTGAAAATCTATGGAAGCTACTTCTGAATTGGCTTGATCTTCTAAAAGAGGCCGACCTAATTCTAATATCCTGCCATTCGCAAGGTGTCCCTGTTGGTATCATGCTAGTATCAAAACTACTTGATCTCGGGGTCATTACGCCAAACACACATATTGGTGTTTGTGCTATGGGTAAGCCACATCACCAAATAACTGAATTCGCCACCACATGAGTACTAATAAGCAATGTTTTCTGTAGCTGGTGTTTGCCTTGGTCCGTTCCCAGACTACAAGTCTAGTATGGGAATGCTGATGGGATCTGCTGGCGAACTCTGGGAGTTTTCCAATCCGCAAAGCGAGATCTCTTTGCGACTTGAAAGTAGTCTCAAAAACGCCCTCCAGTTTGGAGTCCGAATTACCTTTGTCGGCAGTATTGATGACCAGGTGGTTCCCATGGAAAGTGCAGTATACTCACCTGCGCAACATCCGTATATTTATCGAGCCGTATTCATTGATGGCCGGATCCATACTCCCGATTTCATCGCTCATCTCGTCGGCTTTGCCCTCAAACTCCGGAACCTTGGCGTATCAGATCACGGTCTTGTCCGCGAACTCAGCATCCCGCTAGCCGGAAGTCTTTACAGCGGAGAGGGGCATTCGAGATTATACTATGATAATCGCGTATATGACTTGGCCCTATACAATACACTAGAAACCACATCCAGTCAACCTGCCATACCGTGTGTGGTTGGACCTAGGAAGCCGCTAATCCAGCCTAACCCTTATACTTTACCGTGGGTCATGCGAGGTCTATTAGAAGAGCAACTTGTAAAGACGGCATTATCACGCGAAACAGAAGAGTTGCTTCGACAGTTTGATGCGTGGAAACCAGCGACAAAGGCACTGAAAGACGTCAAGTATAGACTCGAGGCTGTGAGATCTCGTTTATAAGCAACTTTAATAACTGGGAGGGGGTGATCAGTATTATATCTTAGGAAAATGGGTTTACATCAACATAATTAATTAGCATAACGATACTAGCATATTATTATTTTATTTTTATCACTCAACAAGCCATACACAAAAACAATTCTGAATAGTAATTTCTAGAATGAGGTATCATTATTTTCTGATATACTTATGAGCCTTTTTTTTTTTCCTGTTATAACTAGTGTACAAAAGAGCCTATGTCGACCGGCTCAAACTTCATCATTTTCCCCTCTACTATCAATACAAGATAACCAACTATACGTCCATCTATACCTATTAACCTATCCGGATATGATCATAGGAACTTTATCTTTTGCCAAGCTGCCAGCCAGCAATCGTATCCTGAATCTCATCCCACGAAGGAGACTTGACACCACCGAATCTAAACGTTCCTGCTTCCTGTAGCACGACGGTTGGCGAGCCAGAACTTGTTCCAGGATTAGATACCAAACCACCAAAGACTGTAGCAGCGACACGACGTAGATCATCTGCGGTTAGGCGATCAATCGCGGCACACATTTCAGCGATGGGGATTCTACGACCGTGAATCTGGACCTGACGACCGAGATCTTCTAGTTCGATTACGCGACTTTCGAGATTCATGAGTAGACTGCTACGGAGTTGATTTTTGGCTCGGTTGACTTCTGTAGCTGTTAGGGCAGAGTAGCCCGTGGCGGATGTGAGACTACGTAGCTCGCGGCACATGACTTGGAGCATAGGTAGAGTACGGCCGGGAATACAGCTGGCGCTGATGCCGAATAGTCCCGTGTCGGTGTAGGTGTGATTGAAGGCTTGGCATGACTCGACCCAGGCATGTTGGTTGAGCACGTGGGTGTATAGTCGGGAGTACATGCCCTTTCCGGGCCCACCGGCGGAGAACGAATCGCCGCCGCCCAGTAGGAATTGAAGAGTCGTTAGGGCGTAGATGTCGGGCGAAGACACGGGGAGGCCCTCGAAGGCTAGGTGGATATGAGTGAAAGTCGGCATGTTAGGGTTGAGAGGTGGTGGCTGAGGAGGCAGGCTGAGGAAACCGCCGGTGTAATTCGAGTGTTTAATGGCAGGTGGCTCGGTCTTGAGAGAAGAAGGATCCGTAGAAGATTTCGTCTTGGCCTCCGGCTTTAGGCTTTTCAGAAAGGGAACTCTAGATAGTATATTTGACTGTGATGATGCCAAGCGGGCTTCCGTCTCCACGGAAATAGCCTCGTCGGCTTCGACCTCCACATCGTTGGCATTCATGGAGCCAAAGTGCTTATCGGCCAACTTCAACGCCTGCTCATGCGGGACACCGGCAAAGGCCACCACGACACGATCTGGTCTATAGAAGCGACGTCTATACTCTCTAATAGTAGCGGGTGTGATCTCTGCCAACCTCTCACGGGGACACAACAGCGGGTTTCCCAGCGTATTATCCTTAAACGCAGCAGTATGCACCAGTTCTGGCAAGATCATTTCCGGCTTAGACCAGATCTCCTGTAGCTCGTATCGGGCCGTCTCCAGCTGTTCGGCGACCTCCGAGCTCGTGACTTGCGGTGTCAGCACGGTCTCGGCGAGCAGAGCCGTAGCATCGTCGACGCTGTTGTTGAAGGTCATGGCCTGGTACATCATAGCCTCGCGAGAAGATGAACAATGGATGTTTCCGCCGAGTGTCTCGACCTGCGCCAATACTTCGTCGGCAGTACGGGTCGCCGTGGACTTGAAGGCGAGTCGGTCCATAATGTGACTGACTCCGCTGAGTCCCGGGGTTTCGTACCGCGAGCCGGCGTCGACGTAGACACCAATACCCGTGAAGGGGCCCGGCACGGCGTCACTTGTCACGCGCAAACCATTGGGAAGTCGTGTTATAGCATTCGATGGAGCAGCGGCCTATTTGGAGGGAGTAACAAGGAGGAAGAGAAGATCAGATTAGCTGAACTGGGTGGCACGTAGAAGAAGAAGGAGAGCAGGGGCAGGACGGAAAGAGATTTGCAAATTGTGAGTACAAATATTGAAAATGACGTACTGCGAGACCTCGGCGCGAGATTTTCGAAAGCGTCGTGGTAGGTGCTGTTGCTGCAAAGCGGGAAGAAGCTACTGATGGCCGCAGGCCAGTCTGTAGTGAAGTGCGGAACATTCTCTCTTCTAGAGACTCAAAATATATCTCAAGAAGCAAAAAGAACCCGGGATGAAAAAAGACAAAGCAAAGCAAAAAAAAAGAAAGCTCGTACAAAAGAATGTAGCCCCAGCTACCAAAAGGTATGTTGGCAGAAGTAAAGCCCCGTGATGGAATGTGTTAAGTAAGCAAGTATATTCTTTTTTTTTTTGACTACTACTACTACCTTGGTTTTTTTTCAGCGTGACGTCGGAAAAAGCAGCTTTTGGCTGCTTTTTTTTCCCACCATTGGAAAGGCTTCTACAATCTACTATAAACCCGCAAAATAATGGGGTCGTCCGCTTGTTAGATACATACATTGCCATAGTGAATGCGTCTCCGATGGTTACAGTGGGTGCAGCGCTGTAATAATAGGAAATACTGTGTTATCGCGCCAATCATAGCATATACACACGGTCCAGCTTTACTCTCTGCATCATTGTTTTATTGTCTGATTGTGAGCATGAATGGATTCAGCTTGTATCAAACTTGTTAATTGACCATTGATAATTGGGCGTAGTTTTTCAGCTACGTCAAAACTTATGAACAACTTAAAGTTATACACGTTGCTTATTACAACGTCAAATCAAGAATGGCACTAATAGTCCAAGATAATGAGGGGAAAAAAAGGCCCTATCTCAGCCATTCCTACACGATGATAGAAACTACAAACACAAAGCTCTTTCTTTATCCACCCCCCTCCTTCGCCCTATTTTGTGTATCCCCATTATAATTTGTAGCTTAGTATGGGGAAAGTCAATGCTCAATTGCATCATGCAATCAGTCCTCATGACAGTCCCCCAAAAAAGAAAATAGAAAAAAGCCCACCCACCTAATCAGTGCTTACACTCGAGTTTTTAGTAGCACAAGCGAGCCTAATCAATGAGAGACATGCAGATTATAGAGACAGTTATTATATTGGCTCTGCGGGTAATGTTTCTATTACTAATATTGCTCGTATTATCAAGACTATTGGCCTCGTTTAGGTGCTCACTCTTATCATAAGCTAAACTAGCACATGTATATCCGGGTAAGATTTGAGACACAAGATTCACATTTTGTACAAGTCACGATACGACAAAAGAGTATGAATACGTAGACAGGGACAGAGTAGATATGAAGAATAATATGATAATGTAGTCATAAAAACTACCTACCACGCTATGAACCACAGTTGTTACGTACTGTAGTCGGAAAAAAGGAAAAAAAAAAGGCATTGTGTTACTCCAATCGAACGATTTTAGGGTATAATGGCATCGATATTTGTTAAGATATACATTTGATTGTTATAGGTAGATGAAGGTGACGATCATGTACAATTGAAGATCTTTTTTTTTTCTTTTTCCACGTGATATAATGAATGAATGGTGTACATGATGTAAGTTACAGTTACAACTCATGATCCAAGCCCACGGGCAGAAATAGGATAAAGTGTAATAAAGGGAATAACCTCTAGCCTCGAAAGGGCGTAGGAAAATATGAGAGACAATAAAAAGATAACTAGAAAAAGAAAAGAATGAATATATGTGATTCTTGCCCCCATTCCGACACCCGTTATACGCCTTGTTAAAATCGCCAGAAAGCATCGCATCAATAAATGGAGAGATAAGGCGGCCAAAGAAAAAGAAAACAAACGAAACATAGCATAGAGAAGACTGTAGCGAAATTCATCTGTGTAGTGACATCAGAGCAATGGAATAGGGAGAAAAGACTGATAACTAGGTTTTGTCTGGCCGTGGATTTATTGGTCAGTTTGAAGAAGACAAAAAGGGAACATGGAAAGTTACTGCAGTCTCTGAGTAGTGGTAAAACAATAATGTGATGTGATCATCGAGCTTATCCGTCTCTAGTACAAGAGACAGCTACTAGATAAGATGACCGTTTGTAACGGCCATGATCGAAGGCGGTCTAACATCAGGTCTGTTGGAGCTAAGAAGGAGGATTGTTGTGGAGAGTATGGACGGCCGCAAGAGGCGTTAAGCCGGTAGACTGATCGACAGGTTGACCATCAAGCACGTACGGGCCAGCGTAATTACGAGGAGTCAACACAAGGTCAGCACCGGCATGGTTTCCCGGTGATGGTGTTCTCGGGCTTGGAATTGGAACGGGAGCCGGAGCGTTACGTGGGTGCTCGGTGGTCGCAAAAGACGGGATCTGACCAAATGAGAAGCCCATGTCACCAGTAACGGGGGCAGAGGCCTCGTTAGAAGCGGTCTCGGGTGCGGATTCGGAAGAGCCGTCAATCTGAATTGTGGTGACAGCAGCGTTGTTACTCATGATGGTGTCATGTCCAACTTCAGCAGCAGATGCATCATCAGCAGAAGCCGGCGAATCAACATCCATATCCCATCCTTCTGGCTCTTCCGGGTCTGCTTCGAGATCGGTAGTCGCTCGGCAGTTCGGGCAGTTGAACAGCGGGTAGTGAGGGCCGTCAAGTAGAGCCTTAATGCATTTGAAATGCCAAGTGTGGGAGCAGGGCGCCACGAAGAGTGTCTGGCAGGGCTGTTATGAAGAAACAGGAGATTGTAAGTGAGTGAGGTGAACATTTGCAAAGACAAAGTAAAAGAAAAGACTTACAGCAATCCGGCCTAGACAAATCGTGCAATCTTGAGTGTTAGCAGAGGATGGCTTAGGGTTGGTGAGATTGCGGATACGCTCATGGGCCTCGGTGCTATAATGGGGAAAAACAAAGACGTTAGCGAACTGGTTCAACTCGGTTCAGAGACTCAGGCGAGAAATAAAACAGGCAGATAACTCACTTAAAGGGGTTAGCAGCGTTCTGCCAGCCACGGTTGACTTCGATACGCATCTTGACACAGCGGAAGATCATCTCCTCGCCTCCACGGAAGTCGATACCAAGCTGGACGATATCACCATCCTTGACGCGGAATGGAGCAGACTCTTGGCCAGGCGAGCTCAGGCGAACGTGATTTAAGAAGGTGCCAGACGAGCTCTTGACATCCTTGATAAACCAGTGGCCGTCCTCGCACCAAAACTCACAGTGGCGGCGACTCACCACCTTGCTCTTGAAGCCGATCGGAGCGGCACTGGCTACATTGCTAGCGATGGGCCCAGCGTTGTCCCGCTCACTGTAACGGCCGACCTTGATGACTTCGTCGCCAGTGGGCAGTTTACGAAGCATAGTGGGAAAATGCAGCGACTGACGAGTCGTTCTGTGGTCCAGATAGCAGTCAGGCGGATCGAGTATTGTGGGAGAGGGCGATTGGCGGCGCCGGAATTAGAGTCGGCGTGTGGGCTGTCTACATGGGGGCTAGCACCAGTGCTCGCATTGGCACCAACATCAGAGCCGGCAGCGACAGCCGGTTCCTCAACGGGTGGCGTCGGTTCCTGGATGGTGGCCATGGCGGTTACAGAAGCGGTTGGAGAGGGGTTTGACGAGACAATAACAGGGCTTTCGGTGTCAGACTCGACCACGTTGTGCAGGGCGGTAGAGCCAGACGGAGTGGGTACAGAGGTGACCTGGGACAGACGGGCACCAGAAAATGAATTACGAGGTGCAGAGACGGCGACTGAAGAGGCCGACGATACCACTGAAGTTGGCGAGAGCAGGTCTGCAGACACAGAGGGGGCAGCAACGCGTGATGGTGTGCTCATAGACCGCGAGATGCGATGAGAAGCCCGCGTAGGCGAGCTCGAAGATGACGATGAATCGATAGCGTTGGTATTAAGAGCAGCAGCAGCAGCAGTGGCCGAAGCGTTGGCGGAGCTGTTGTGGGCGGAGTTGTGCTGTGAAGAGACCAGACTAGGGAACAGTGCAGCCACAGTGCTGTGCTCCCGGCTAGTTAGGTTATGGGCGTAATTTCTGAGGTACGATAGGCTGCGCAGACGAGAGCCGCGGCTTTGAGAGGCGGTTGTAGGCGATGAAGGAGTCGGTGGTTGTGTATGGCCCAGAGGAGGTTCGGCGATATGAGTGAGCATGATGAAAAAGAAGAGAAGAAAAAAGAAGAAGAAAAAAAAGAAAAAAAGACTGTAAAAGAAATAGGGAGAATTACTGGACAAAACAATCCTGTGGATTTCTGGCACAGCGGAGGCAACAGCCGGTTGTGTTCTGAACGCAGGTAGCAGGTGCTAAATTAAGTCAAATAGTCAAACAAGCACCCAATTCCAGCGTCGCTTGTGTTTTGAGGGGAAGCGATGAGGGCAATTGCGGACAAAGCCAAAGAAAAAAAGTACGATACAATGAGAGGAGGGACCACTCACTCCACTGACAAAACACTGAATAATATGGCAGCAGCTACGAACGGGGCAGCAAAGAGATGGCAGGAAGCTCTGACAAGCGAGGTGCGGCGTGTGCTTCAGATTGCTAGGAGAAAAGGCACTAAAAGCACCGGATAAGCAGACGACAAGACACTCTTGGCAGCCTGTCAAGATTGTGTCGTTTGATGATTGTCTTTTTTACTTTTAAAAAAAAATTGATAATCAATAAGGACAGACCCGGTGATGAGGGAGTCAGCAGACGACTATAAGTGCAGTTGTCGTGTAAAGCGGGCGACCACGAGATGAAGTCAGCCAGAGAGGGCTTGGGAGGGCAATTGCAAGTACAAAGCAGCTGGCTGCGTTGGAGATTTTGCCGCCGCGTTACTACGAAAGGAGCAAGTACTGTTTTGTTGGTGGTGGTTGCAGCAGAATCGCAGGGAGGGCAAGAACCTCTAAACGGCGACTGTATAAAAAGAAAAAGAATTTTGAAAAAGGGCCGTGACAGAGTTCGATCGACAGAGTCAGAGACGGAGATCGGAAGAGAAACAGCTGGTTTCCAGATCAAGGGGAAGGTCTAGAAGAAAGAGGAAAAGGATAACTCGAAGAAGAATTCGAAGAAGAAACGGGCAAAGGGAAAAAAACCAAAGAAAGAAGTGTTAAGGGCCGGGGCAGCAGAAGTGGCTTTTAAGAACTCTAGCTCTATTCTTTTTATTTTCTCTTTTTTCAATTTTTTTTCTCAGGGACGACGAACTAACAAACCGGAAGAGTTGCGCAGAAGCAAAACACGCAGGCGGAAAATAATAATAATAAAATAATAATAAAGAGTGGTAGTACCGCTGCAACTGCAAAGTAACACACTACAACAAGGTATCCTGTGGTCGCTGTTCCTTTGGCGATACCGTCGCAGTCAAGCCTGTTGCTCTATTCGGTTCGGAGCACTGTAACTCGCACAGCCAAAAGCAGCCAAAAGCAGCCACAAACTGAGACTGTGAGACTGGCTGCAGGACAAGCGTGGCAAAAGACTTGGGATAGACTAAGAGGCGTCTAGTTGGTTTCTTTGCTATGCCACTATCTTTGCTTTCTTTTTATTTTCGTCTGACCTCAAAACGGCTACGGGAGTACATGGCTCTATATAGATATCTATTATCTATCCCAAACCAAGTTGCATACGTTAGAAAACCACAAGTTGACGAGTAGAGAATGAAGATGGAAAAGGTCTCAAAAGTCGACGCGCACAATAGTGATGTCACTACTCTATTCTGTTCGACACAGACCACTTGATGACGGCCAAAACTAGAATCAGAGTCAGTAGACACGGTAGAAAGAACTGGAACTCAGATAGGCCTTCTTGCTCGATTACGAAGGTACGCTGATCGGCGATCGTGAGGCAAAAAAAAGACTAGAATAATCTTCCAAAGCGAGCAGGTGAAGAGGGAGAAAAGAAAAAAAATCCAGGAAAGACAAGATGAAGAGAAGGCGGAACCATCTAGCATCCATTCATTGATCACTAAGTTGCAAATAGTTAATCAGAACAACAAGTCTAATCGCTGACGGATTGCATTCATTTGTGATGACAACAAGCGAGCTCCCATTCCCATTATCCTAGAAGGCTTTGCTTTCCTTTCTCAATAAATATATCCAAGACTAGGATCTTGAACGTGGATTTGATATTGTACGTAATTTGCTTCTTCAACCAAGAGCCAACAAAGAAACCCCAGACGCAGCAAAACAAGAACATAGTGGCAAATAGCTCTGTCTTGTCTGGCATTATAGGCTTCATCTGCTTCTTTCTTCTCTTGTCTATTTGCTGATTTTAGTGTTTGCTCTGTTTGCCTCCGTTCTATGCTACGTGATACGCTTTACGGTCAGATCTAGCAAGGTCATTAAACGGAAGAGCCTTACTCCAGATACATCACATCACATTGGTCTTTTGTTTTTGTACTTTGTTTTTTTTGGTCCTTTTCTTTCGTGTGCTATTCCGGCGATCATTCTTTGTTTCTTTCCAGGCTTAAATGAAAATAAAGAAAAGAAAAATGTGCCGTTCTTAGATCGACACCAGAATTACTGGCATTTTGGCCACGTCTTTGCAGGAGTTTTCGCCATCGCCGTAGCGCCTTCTATTTTTTGTTCTTCTTTATTTAATAATTCGATGCCTTTTGCATACAATCTTTATTGATACAAACAGTGGCTTTAGATACCGCAAACAAGTGACCTCAAATTTATAACTAACTTCTAATAACTTCTAATACCGGATACTACTGCTAAAGCCACCATCAAAGGCCTCGTCTTGTCTTTTCTTGTCCGTGTAAATAGATATCCACTACTGATACAACCCTCTCCGCCACTTAGTTCAAGATCAAAAGGTCAATATACAAATATCGAAAGCGTAGCAGTTGGTATATCTTCATGCTGTGTTTCGTTTCCTCTGCGTGGATTTCTCTACTATGTTTCTTTCGGAATTATGAGCGATATTGCAATCGGAAAATAAAATAAAAGAGATATAGTCAGGATCAAGAGGAATGCAGATTTTCGTACACTCAACTAACTACGCGTTGTTAATATCGCCAGCAACAAAATATGGCCATGGATGGCCCCCTGCTATACCTTCTCCATGACCCCTGGTCAGCTGGGCTTTTATGGCTTCCGTCAACTGTGAACTAGCATCGGACGCTCGCAGTAGCTTTGGCTTTTCTTCATCTGCCTTGATTAATGCTTGTTGCAGAGAGAAGAGAGAGGTAAATTATCATGACAAGGATAGGCCTAGCTTCAGGATTGGATTAAGAGAAGGCAAACAAGAGAAAATGCTCCTAATACAGTCTAGAATCTGCCATCATAAAGCTTCAATATCATATGCGGTCTTCACGAGATAAAAACTTGTGCACACATAGTATCCTGTCGTTCACCTGATAGATGCCAGATGCCGATATAAGTTCGTGGGTTGGTTGATTCACCCACCCACTCCACCACTCTATTCACTCACTCACTTACTCACTCCCACTTCCTTATGTGTCTTGGCCCCTTTTTTGGTCTCATGCACCCCCGTTCATAAGAATGACC
>RHLR01000857.1:0-12794 GCA_009806335.1 Davidsoniella australis
CTCGTTGGACCAAGAATCCATGCTCAGGGACTTGACCTTGGAGATGTGCGTGCCAAGCTTGCGATTGAATTGCGGCGCACCGCATGCATAAAAAATACACCGAGCTAAAAGTTAGGAATTATAGTTAGACTACGATTTTGTTATTGTCCAAATGGCTGCTTCAAGGTGAGACCTTTCTCTTCACTGTCAAACCACTTGCTGAACCAGCAAAAATGAAGAAGAAAAAGAAAGAAAAAAAGAGTTATGTTTCATTTAACTATACTTTTCTATCTTTATTTCTCAGCTCACTGTACATGTACACCTGTGTCTCGATAAATCAATGCATGTATATGCATTAGTAAAGTTACTTCGTAACAAATAGCCTCTTCCGTAGCTTGTTTTCATCTTAGATGCCAGTACTCCAAGTTATTTCTCTGTCCAATGTGAGTTTGTATCCCTAGCTATGCATCTCCGTTTCTTCAATATTGATATATGTCCTTCTCTATCCTATAGGGGCAACGTAAGCAAGTTATCCAGAGTCAAAGCATTCTATATTAAAAAGATGCGTTTCCCCGTGGCTAAAATGGAGGCGGGTGATAAGAAAATAACGAGGAAGCTAGAGCCCTCACACCTAGATATGATTTTCCATTTCGAAAGCACCATCACCGACGTGTCAAAACACATTGTCGGGCCTTCTGTAGACGCTTCGTCCACCTCCATAACAGGGAATAAAGTGCAGCAAGCTATCAATACATGTTTCTTGGCCTCGTGTTCGGAGACGGCTACTTTGTTATGTGTTTTTCACTGTCTTGCTGATTCTTCTATCATTAGTCAGTCATCAAGAGACGAAAAGAGAGAGTTTTATATTTAGTAATTAAAGAAGACTTAACTAGCGTATTGGCTGTGAGTACTGAGCCCCAGGCGGCTAATACTAATACAATGTTGTCAGAGGACATCTCTTGCCGTGGTATGTCTGTGAACACTTGACATTCGGTCTGAATAAAGTTTTTAGTTATTGTATGAAGTGTGATTTATGGGCCAATTATTGATCTACATAATATAAATGCAAGTTACTGCAGAGTCTTGTTCAAATAAATTCAGATACCTATCAATGGAATAATACATGTCCACATAAATTGAGAATATCTCATTAAGAAATCAGCGGCACAAAGTTTGAGTCCATCAACTTTGCGTCTCCTCCTACATAGCTCTTGTGGTACTAGACCCAATAAGATTTAGTGAAGCAGTAATACTTTAATCCCGACCTACTGTCTTTGCGTCTGGTCGACCCCCCCCCCCCCCCCACATTCACCCTTCACCCTTCTTCATCCATGCTCGTACTATCAAGGGCTATTGAATCCGAGTACCTGAGCTATGTAGCATACATATAAATGAGAAACTACTAACGCGGTCTTTGAGCTTGGTCTTTTAAAGAGATTCGGGAGTGTCTTAGTTCCCACGGCCGTGGATAAACAAGGATATCATCACATACCTCATAGCTGTGGCATTTTTCATCGTGTCTAGTCAGTGACTTAAAGTTTATATACATCCTTTTCCTTACACAGATACATACTTCTCCCCCTTACTACATTTGTATGTTATAAGGCTAGTTACATAGTAGTTATCAGTGGTCTGATTCAGGGCATTTGCCTGTAAGGATCTTCGATCTTATTTATTTATTTCTTTTCTCGGTGTTGTTACGTCGTAGACTGGGATATCCTAGTACTAAAGAGACGCGATCCACTGCCAGAAATACAGGTTATGATAGGCTATATAAATGTTGGTTTTTAGAAACGTATCGTAATGCCCGCGTATAAATAGACAAGTCTCTGTGGGAAACGCGGTATATAGGAAAACACAAGATGATGCTACCAGAGGCGGTAAAGTTAGATTATCATCCTCTGCTTTATAACCAGGGTGGCTTGAGTGTCGTATGTTGGTTTATGTTGATCATTAGCCAAGTACTATCCAGTTTAGCAGTGAACTGGGATCCTTATTTCTGATTCTTTATTTTTCTCTATTCTTGTCGCCGCGCCTGTTCTTTTCCAAGTGGAAAAAGTATGTATGTACTAGTGTCAATATATTCCATCCATTTTTGTCCAGTGCCGTGCCGCGCTTTCTGCATGGCCTTTTTGATCGCCGTGGGTGTTAATGGTGATTTGCATATAGCTAAGTCATGCATCGCGTGTAAATAATCTCGATAAGTATCAAGTTATCCAAGAAAAATGGTCAGCAGGTGTCGACCGCGTTGGCATAAGCAGGTTATATTACAGCATGCCAAAAACTTTGTTACTGTTATCACGGTTTAATTATCAAATCAGAAGCTCCGTATTCAGAGGCACGCCACACTTTCTTTAGAGAAGCGCAGAGGGCCACAACCCGTCTGTGCAAATCGACCAGCATTAGAAGCCAAGAAGTACTTTACGTGCCGTGTTATCCGTGTCCTTCCGGTAGGATATATATATATATAACGTTTCGTTGTTTGTACGAATTTTATGTATGTTGATATAAAAAGGGGGCAAATGAAGAATATTACTATCTTTTTGAGAGTCCAACATATCATATTGGTAATGTATGCTCCTTTCAAGGTCAGTTCTATGCTCGTAAAACAACAAATCACGAAGAAAACAAGAATGAGAAGACATGAGAAAAATAGACTCTCCGGTAAATGCAGAGATTTGCTGTTGCCATTGCAACCCTAAGATCTCATGGAATAGACGAAACGGAACAATATATCCATGTTCTAAATATACGACTTGTCTACATGTAGTCAAGTCCCCAAAAGAACGAAGATGCTACCTACTGTCTCCCTACTGATATATAGGTATGTACTTACTCACTATGATCAAGTAAGTATGCAGCAGTGCTATGAGCCATAGTAGCGGAATGTTACACTCGGAGTGGCTCTTGTTAGTGACTAGCGAAGGAACAGGGCAAGTAGTTATACAGATAAACAAGCCTAGGCTAAGGATCTGGCAGGCCTGGTCGTAGTAATTCTTCTAGCGGATCAACCCCGGTTTCAATAAATCTTTATTATACCATGAGAGAGCAGAAAGAGATTTCTGAATGCCTGACTTTGTCAGTTTTGTATACATGTACTTCGTGAGATTCCGAGGAGCAGGAGAAGGAAGAGGGGGGTATCACCTCTTTCACTTTATATTGTGCGAGCCCTCATTATGCACCTTGTCTTATTGCGGTTGTTTTCATGTCGATCACGTCTCCTGCAAAATCCAAGGACAAGCAGAAGATAGCGCAAGGTATGGAAATAAAGAATAGCGCAATGTAAGCTTGTTTACCACACAAAGCAATATCTTGGACGTTCACTAGACTACAAAAAATTGTGAATCATCGATGTATATGTATACTTTCTCCTCTGCCCCCTACGGCTATACATATTACAGGCTTCATACATATTATGTACATAGTTATACATGTAATATATGTAGACCTCCCATAGCTTTGGTGTTATCGACTCCTGAAAAGCCACTAGTTCCAGGAACAAGCAGGTTTTTGTTTTCATGGCATTTTCTTCAATAGCCAACTTTTTTGCATAGTAATTCTACTAAGACATTCCATCAGGAGGATAGGAATAGACTAGAAGCTACTAGTGAAGAATGGAGTTAGCGTGGAAAAATAAAAGCAACAGACAAAATTTGAAGCAATGAGAAGGGTTAGCTAGTGGAGCAGGGTTAACGTTTATGGCTTTTAGTGGCCATTCCCTGTGTGTTTTTACACACTGTATTTTTTCAGCTTACTAGATGGTGTCCTTGATAGAATCCCTTAGTTTCGTTTCGTGTTGCACTGGGAGCTGATGGAGAATCGAAGCTGAGAGCCGGACTGCAGCTGGCAATGGAATAAGTCTAAACTGCAGGCTATTCTGAGATTTTGTCTCCTCGATTATTATACATCTTGTTCTGAACTTACGGTAGATAGGGGACCGTCCCGAGTTCAGCCTGTAAGCTGGAAGGGCCTGGCAAAAAAAAATATATATATATATATATTTTTTTTTCTTATTATTGGGTTTACAGCTGTAATGCACAGTAAAGAACACAATCTGTTTTTCTTCAGGTGACCCACTCACCTGAAAGGGCACTGTGATGCAATATTTGGAAGCTAAACCCATATTATGGGGACGAGCTGAGAGCTTCTAGTGGGCCGCAGCTGAGAATTGATGTCGCAGGACGTACCACAGTAGCAATATAGCTCTCTAGCTTAGGGTATAGAACGAGTTGATTTTGCAGCTGGGACTCATGCATCATATCGTGTTTTTTTTTTTCGTCGAAAAATGTTGCTACTATTATTATTCCTAAATGCATGAGAGAACGGATCGCTTGAAAAAAAACAACTTCTTAGGCTCCCATCCCTCCATATCATCGCCATATCAAATCTCATCAGCGACTAGGGTTACGACGCTCGTCAGCCCTGGCAATCGGTTGTGCCAACTAATCATCGGTTATGATGAACGCCCTGCTCTATAACATAACAATAACATGCCCCATTATAATATCACGACCATGCATGTACCTTGGCTATTGTTTATCATCGTAGCCCACATGACATCGTTTCTTTGTCGTTTTTAACGCATAATGGAAACGCTTGGTCGGAAGTTGGCGACCATGACATAAGAACTATGATGAGTGCGGCGTAAATCTTGAAGCCTTGATATCTCCTTGATATCTCCTTGATTTATTGTCTCTTTTTTATTTTATTTTTATTTTTTAATATCGGATTCATGCGGGTAAACATGAGCTATAGTACGGATATAGCCTGAAAAACATTGCGTCCAGACATCCAAAAACGGTTATCATTGTTATTATAATGACACGGTTTACTACCTACAGATAATTATATGTGATTAAAAGATACTCTACATACATAATGATGCACCATCTTCTCTTGGGTAGTTGAGGGGTAAGTGATATGCGTTATAGAATATACAGACTGCGTAATATAATACACATGTAGATCTAGACTTTGTCTTCGCACCAAGCCCTACTTCTGCCATGCCGATATATTGCTCTTAACTATTTATTTTCTTACTCGCCCTGCAAAGAGAACGGCCACGAATTCTCGCTACCTGATATTTAAATATACCGTAACGTCACTGATCTTTTATCTAACCCCCCCCTCCTAATCAACCGTTCAGGCTTTCTCATGCTAAGATATGGCTTGCCCTTGTTTCTTAGGAACCCATTTGTGTGAAAGAAGGTGACCTAGAAAAATCAAGCCTTAGGCGGTCAGGCTACTGAAAATAAATCCAGAACAAAGCCATCCCATTCCTACACTGCGACTACAACTTGTAAAATGCTGCCCTTTCCCTTTCGGTTTACATATACTTACTTAGCTATTTTGATGTCACTGTTGGAACGTCACCTTTTCATGCATGTTGAGTAGTAGCTATAATGTAACTTATAGGAAGGTATCATCGCCTATTCTATGCGTTGTATACATGGAGGAAGATGCGAGTCGGTGAACCCAAACATACATCACAGAAATCTCTTTCAAGATATGTAACTACAACTTATATACTTAACTTTTGGATTTCAGGGTCTTTCCCGCACGAGTTGATCCTTTCAACATGTTCCTACCTATGTAGATTTTCCTGTTTTTCTTTACAAGAAATATAAATCCGACACTTGGTAAAAACTACTGGTTCAAGAAACAAGACAGCTGGCTGACACAACCCTGAAGGAACAAAGAGACCAGAATGGAATGTAAAAAAAAAGGGATGTCTGCCAAAGCCTACTTTAACCCAGGTAGCCAGCCTGTCAGTTGATACAGAACAGAGCAAATGCTACACCTGTGAAAAGTCTCCAGGTAGAGAAATGATAGTTTACAAGTTCGAAATAACGATCATTACTAATATGATATAACACAGCTTCGAGTACAACCTAGATAAGCTAGAAATGCAAGTCCTCTAGATGGGAAACTGGCCGAAGCTTAGGCAGGCTTGTACTGTCTAAGGAACCCACTAGTAGAAGAGGAGAAAAATCAAGGACAAGAAAGAAAAGGGCAGGCAAGACAGACATTCTGAGCCTATCGAGGACATTAAATCACGCGTCTGCGGCCAACATTTCCAACTTTTGTGGCAACGGCTGACCAAAGAAAATGATAGAAGAGAAAGAGAGGGAGGGTGTGGATATAAAAATATATGGAGGACTAAAACTACTACTACTCTACTACTTTGTAGGTGAATGGAAAGTTACTAAGTTACCAAGAAAAAAAAACCTACTAGTTGAGAACACTGCATTGAGAAAATGTGTAGTTTTCATGCACACAAAGGCTGCTAACAAAGTATTTATTCTTCCTTAAACACATCTCAAGGCTGGTTGGTTAGTACCCAAACGGAGATGTTGATCAAGCTATGAACAAAGTCAGTAACAAGATAAAATTTTCGAGGCGTACCGCCATTTCCTACCTTGTCCATTTTCCAGGCACTTATCTGATAGGAAAAAAAAAACAAGTGCTATATCGCAAGAAATCCCTATGGCCAGGCTTTGAGAGCAGCATTGATAGATGGTCGACTCATATGGGCCAGCCATGTCAAACTCTCCAACCCGACTCATCTTTGCCTCTATGATAGCCCATTCCCACTGCATTCTACTAGTGCTACTACTATGTTCGTTACAGCGCGTTTGCAGGACAGACCCAAAATACTCTCATTGTCTGACGAATCCTGATATGCCCACTTTAGCATCATCATGTCATGGTAGAGCGGAGAAGATCCTAGCCTCAATCATATATCTCTATTCTTTTGTCTAGTTTTGTCTAACCCACTAGAAACTAATGTGATATGTCAACTTGACAAAGGGCCAAAGAGTAAATAATGGGCTAATATTCCGAATATATATGTATCTATACAACAACCACGAGGATTTTGTGGACGTCAAGAAAAGAGCTAACTGTTGATAGTTAAGCTCCAGATAGCCTGGGATACCCACTAATCTATACAATCCTACCCGTGAATAGTTACCTTCTGCTGATATATTTCTGAGGGTTTTTTTTCTCTTTTCTTTCCTGGATGGACTCTTTCTCTTTATACAGACAAGTTCTTAGTTTCACTAGAAAAAAATCACCTTAAAAAACAATCAAAGTAGCAAATCACATGATATTAAGAATGTATAGGCTCGCAATAGAAAAGTAAACGAGCCAAAACTAGAAATATGGTCCGTTATTTCGCCTGACTGGGTTTGTCGTAAAAGCTACCTACTTTATCCATTCTAGACTCCTCCTATAATACACAAAACCTCGCCTGCTACAACCACATTCAGAAAAAAAAAAAACACAAACAAGTAAGAAAAGAAGAGCAAAAAATCCCACTTCGATCTTAGACGATCCAGCTTATGTACGTGCGTACACTAAGAGTTTGTTCGGATTAAGAAATGACAAAATGCCAAAGATGGTATTATCAAAGCCCTTCTTCCTCTTCTCGCCTTTGGGTCGGCTTTGTTGATTGGCAAGTACATACTTATTCAGTATCACTCCGTTAATTATTGTTTGTATACGTGCGTAACAATGGCTCAGCAACCCAATAATCACAATGGCACAACCATATATGTATTATGACATGCCTGTACATTACTACATAGCCATGGCCTGTCTAACCACCTATACATACTAATTATTCATTAGAAAGCTCCCTGGCTTAAAGTGTAAGCGGGGAGGAAGCATAACGGCGGCGTGGGGTCTCATCGGTTTTTGTATAACATGTTTTCTTTTCTGGCTACTCTCACTCTGTGTTGCTTGGACATTGTCATTATGTAAGTAGCTATAGTAACAAATACTTGTAACTACACGCCAATAGCTTTGTATGTTTTTCTTATATATCAATCCTCTGGCCCAATTTCATGTAATTCAGTTACTATAGACAAATAACGCATGTAAGCAGCCGCAATGGATACATAGACGGGCAGGATTTCGCAGGGTCTTAGGCTTAAGATCCGATCGTTTTCTTCGGGGAGGGAGAGAGAGAGGACGGGTTATCTTATTATCATTATCATATTGGTCTTAAATTTATCATGTTCAAAGAACGCAAGGGGAGAAAGTAAAGGTAGCTCACAGGAGAAGATAGGGGAATTTTGACTTGTTAGTTTCTTTTCTTTGTGCTTGAAAAGAGCACGTTGAAACCTATTCTTGATTATTATGTTTCTAATTTTTTATTATTTTTTATAATCACTCTAAACTTAGGGGGGCTAGACGGGGCTATATTGGCGAGAACTGCAGGTCTAAAGCTAGGACAGAGGCTATTACTAGTAGTTACAAGTGATATATTTATCTCCGTATTATTAGTGAGTATCATTGTGTGAGATCAAAAGCAAGGGAGTCAAGACGGTTTTCAAAAAGGAATACGAAGAACAGGAAACAATATACGCCGGGACGGGAATCTATATGCGGATGGTCGGTTTCTTTCTTACTCTTTCTTCTTTCTAAGGTAGGTTTGGTGACAAGCAGGGTTATGTGAAATGGCTAGGGCTAAGTTATGTCGGACAAAGATGTTCTTAAACAAAAGCACATCAACAACCAAACTTACAGGTGTAGAGACTAAATTATGTATCTGAGCCGACATAACTAGTCTCATGAACTTGAGTGTAAAAAAATAAAAATAATAAAAAATAATAAAAAGCTTTGCTGGACTTCTTCCTATGAGATATAGCGGACTATATATTATCGTGCTCTTGATATAGATACGTGGTGGGATCATATGTGACATTTACTTTTCTAGATACAATTGCTTATGGTAGTCCACTGTATTTCATGATACAGAAAACCAATTGCATACTATGCAGAGAATAATAAGCTCTAGATCACTCGTCTCCTACAAGGGCTTGATACCTTACTTATATTACATGCATTTCATCAACCTTCCCTCCTACAACCCTCGGGGGGTACATTTGAGTTCATGGTGTCTCCCTCTTCGTCGTGGGTTTAAGAGCGACCAGCCCATATCACCAATGTCGCTGTCAATTCTTTTATCATTTTTGGCTTCTGTCTCTCATGATACATCGAGTTGTGAGGCCCTGACCCCAACATTTCCTCTCTCTCACCGACGACCGCCCCCTTTTCTCTACACCTTTTGTGATCGCCGGTCTCCTACGGAGCTGTATAACCCGTAGTTGATACTCCCGAGAGCCATGGCTTTCAATTTATCACCGCAAGATACGCTACGCTTCCTCGAAGTCTGTGTCCTCTACGGTTGACTAAGGTGGGAACACATAATTACAAGGGAGAAAAATGGAGTATATCTCTCCTGTCTTGCTTTCACTAAGATGCACTTAGCCCAAGGCTAGAAATCAAGAACAACAAAGACCCTTTTGGTATAATTAACTACAATTTATATTAATACTGAGACTTGAGAAAGAAAACTCGCTAGTTAATCTAGACTATAAACATACATTACATTAACAAGGAAAGAATATGGTTAAATAGCCATGTTTACATCTTGTAACATAACAACTGTTTTATCGGCTTCTCTTGTGTAGGAAGGAAGAGTTGTAAGATGGGAAAAAAGTCTGGTTGCCTATTTCAGCTTTTGACAACTTCAGCTCAAGTTAGGCTATCACAGATCTAAGTGTGGCAAATTACTACAACTTTATATATGTACATGAATAAAAAAAAAAAAAAAAAAAAAAAAAACCTATTAGCCAAGCCTTTTTCAGCCTAAATATATTAATTTCCATGCTGTCAGTCTAAGTTGTTTCAAGTATAGAGATTTCTACACCTTTTTATATATTTATATATCTATTTTTTTTTAGTTTGTCTATCCCTATATTTTGTAGCCGGCCCGTTAACATCGAGTTGTTTTTGCCCCGAACCCCGAGAGTTAAACAACGATATATCGTTTTTACATGCATATGTGAATTTATGTGACGCGAATTTCCATGAAACGCTAGGAAGTCTAACTTGAGAAAAGGAAATAAATAATTATTCGGAATAATCTTATCACATTAATGTATATATATGTGATTGAAATGCAACTCTTTTCTTTTGAAATGGGCCGATATACTAGATTTCCAGTCTCTTTATCTTATTATTTCTACTATATTAGTCTTCTCTTTCGAAAGCAACTATCAGGTGGCCCTATCCCTTTGAACTTTTCTTTTCTCATGTACAAAACTAATATCCCTGGTTGATGGGGCGTGACCTAACACTATCATGATAAAAATAAAAATAGATGTATGTACATATACATAATAATAAAAGTAATGACGCCCTTCGATACACCGAAGACACTTGTGATATGACGAGCCGCTCTTGGAATCATGAAAGCCTAGAATGTTTCTAGGCCAAAATAAGAAAACATAGTGATTTATATGCACTTCGATTTGCTAGGGTTATCCGCAAGTCACCGGCGTGTCCTTGTCGTCACACAAATGGAAATCTAGTTTGAATTGTGACTACAAAAATACCCACGGGAGAAGCAGTTATAGAAGATTATGAAAAGCCTCATATCATTTATTCCTAGTACGGCGAGAGAAAACCCCTAGAAGCGCCCTTAACCCTCTCATCACATTATAACCCCCTCAGTATTAGCGAATGTTGGTAAGCTATGTACTTCACTATAGTTGGATGGGTCACAGTAGGATCGATATTTAGTAGTGGCATTACGAGTCGCGGCACGATAAATTACATGGAAAGACAAAAAGAAGAAGAAGAAAAAATAGACAAATTACATTATCCATAATGAGATGAACGGCATAACGTAACCAATACCGGAACTATTCACCTCTGATCGTATTGATAAGGGCAATGATAAACGTGGTGGAAGCAGAGCAAGGAATCTTTGAGTAACAAGGCAAGGTAGAGAAAAAAACATTGGAGTTACCTAACAGCACTTCGGGCCTAGTCTAGTTGATAATTTGTATATGGAAATTTGAAGGTTGACGCCTAAAAGGCTAAATGGCATACTCCCTCTAGACTATTGAACTTTTTACTTCCTGTTCACTCTTATGTCTTTTATTTTATTGAATGGGTGAACATAAGGGAACTAAAAGAACCAAAAATCAAGTATCACAAAAACGTCAGCAAACCATAGCAGGCGTTGAGCTACTACCAAAGGGATGAGAAAAAAAAGTATCCGTTCATTGGAGTAACCTCAACAAAACAGGAAAAAAGCACTCCTTAATTGCTTGGGACAACGTAAAACTCAGCAGTTCATTGATAATATTGTAGATCGGCTTGAATATAACATTGCTTATTTGAGGCTTGAAGATATGTGCTTAAGCTTGCCCTCGGTTATGCCAGTTGTACCGCAAAATGACTGGATGATATATCGACTCCACACGGGCATAGAGAAACGGCCTGGCGGGGGAAAGAAGGGAGATAAGATTGTGAATATAAGTGAAAGAGAGGCTATTAATCGTTATTTAGACAGTTTCTAGTTCACCACCAAAGTGCCTTTGGGTTCTGGCGGCTATCACGGTGTGGCTTAAGGGATATCCTTGCCATGTTAATTGTTTCCTCCTACTTCTGTTTATTAGCTCCAAGAGAATATATGTAGTATAAATCTACGATCAGGGGGCGGCCCATCGAGGACAGAGGCACACGTGGGAAGAGATGACTAGAAGACACTGGAAGTTAAGAAGACGATTAGTAGTAATCAAGTAGCTGTGGATAATAGAAAGGGAGGCTTGTAGATATGGAAAAAAGAAAGAAAAGAATAATTTCTTCTCATTCTGAACAAAACCGCGTTCTCTAGGGCTTATTAATTTTTTAGTTCTCCTCCCCGAAAACAAGTCGCGTTTAGCATTGAAAAAGCCCCGAATTCGCCCGTGATGTTGCAATTTTCTATATGAAATGTGTACATCATAGACAACATTAATAAACTGTCTGTATATACATTATATGACTAGTATGATGCTTACATATATGTCCTCTGATACTATGGTAGAAGAATAATAATAACGATATACCATCGACTACTATCTTAACCCTCAAACGCGTTTGTTGTTGAAGTTCTTAGCCAGACCCAGGTTCACCATATCATTTTCGTGACATACCGCTAAAACATGGATTTGGGTCTTGGCTTTTATTTTATATCCGTTGATGGCGTTATTCCCAGAGCCAAGTCAAACTATATAGAGGTTCATTACATGGGGAGCTTTGCGGTTTGAAGGGAAAAGAAAAGAGACCAGACGCAGCTGGCTAAGTAGACAAATTGTATAGCATGGTCTTTACCAGAAATTGGTGCAGTTATCTCATCCTTCAGCGGGACTGAGCGTATTGTTTGTCTCGTTCTTCTTGAGATGAAAGCTAGAGACCGAAGGAAATAATAAAAGAGGGAAGACACTATGAAATCAACATTATCCAAGCATAGTTCTGGATTTGATACAAGTAAACTCTATTACTCGAGAGGAGAGGAAAGAAGGACCAAGACTTCTAGTTACCAGAGTTAGCTTGGCTAAAATAGACGTGTCTGTGTGTCACGTTCTAGAACACTATGTTGGTGCCCAAGCTAGAGCGATTTCATAGAATGAGATAAAAGGCTTCTCTAGAAGATCGTAAGATATATCTAGGGGTTTTTTGCACTTTTCTCGACTGTTGGCTTGGCTTGGTTAATTACTTTAGCCGGAAAAGGATATATTTTGCTACACTAAATAGAAGAAAAAGGTAAGACTGGCATGTTGTGATCACATCACTATGCTAATATCTGTCTGTACACGCATCTATGTAAGTGCACTTAATAGTAGGCCATGCTATAACTAAATTATGCACGTATCACGACTGCATATATGAAAAAAAAAAAAAATGAAAAAAGAAGGAAAAAAAAAGGCACCAGTTTAGTATAATGTGCCTGTTGATCAGCTTGGAAAATAGTG
>RHLR01000858.1:0-12768 GCA_009806335.1 Davidsoniella australis
CAAAAGACTACCAGAAAAACAAATAAAAAGAAAGCCAGTAGAGAATATACATAGAAGAAAATGAAACAAAACCCCCAAAGAAAAAAAACAAAACTCTTAAAACCTTTAGCATATGAGCTAAAAAAAAGAAAGAAAAAAGCACATATTGTCCATCTTATCAAAGGCCCCCCCAGGAAAGAAAGCCAAGAAAACTGGGAAAAAAAACACATGCCAAAGAAAGATAGAGAAATGTCGAAGGAGGGAAGAAAGGGAAGCTATAGACATGAACACGTCTCATGATCAATATTCTCTTTCCCACTGTGCTCTTGGGCTTCATCATACATGCCTCAAGGCCCAGAGGGAGTCGGAGGGCTTCCAGCACCAGAACCAGCTACAGAGCCAGCACTATTTGCTACTGCTGCCATGAGGTTTGCAATTGGCGTTGGGGCCGAGAACCCGCCAAACCCACCGACATCGTCGCCACTGACAGGCTTAATGGTACCGTTGAGTAGCGGACACAGCTTCTTGTTGGTCTTGATATGGCCCACCTGTCCGCAGTTGGCGCACTTTCGTGTTGTACCGGTAACCGACTTATCGGGAGCACCAGTCGCACTGACTGGCGTAGCTGGATCTGGCGAACCAGGGCCGTTCGTGCCGGCGCTAAGAGGCGCGCCGTCAAGTCCCGATGTCGAGCCGACTTTGCGGTGTAACTCCTTCTGCTTTTCGCGTGTCTTACGGCGGTCTCGGTTCTTTTTGAGACGGGCAAGTTCCTCCTCAACTCTGTAGATAGTCGGTTAGTCATGGTAAGTAAGAAACAGGGTACGGATCTGTGTGTAGGGTACGTACTTCTTTATTCCGAGCCTGTCGCGGTTGGCATTACCAGTTGGTAACAGCTCATAGAGACTAGTGAAGCTTGTTAGTAAAAGAGGAAAAGGAAAGAAGCATATGGCTGTAAATGCATGCGGGCATGATACGTACTTGGTTGGGTTGATTTCCGCCTCGTCGCGACGCTTGAGATAGTGAGCAATCACCACAGGATCCTCTACAATCTCTTCCACCTCTGCTAGCGAGCCGTTCGTCTGCTTCATCTGTCGTATGATGCGCAGCTTGCGCTTTGTGATGGCGCGACTTCCTGTCGTGAAGCCGCTAATCTGCGAGAATCCGTCGTCCACCATAGGCGCTGGCGTCTGGCCTTGCTGCGCATTGAACCGCTCGTCCTCATCAATAGTATGCAGCACATCGTTGTCATCGTGAAGAGTACCGTCGGACAGTGTCGATCGCTGCTTCTCCCAAATCTCACTGATACCGTCACGGTACATGGCCTCTTGGCGTTTGACGTTGTATGCGTGTCCGTTGTTCTCGCGCTTCTGACGCTCCATGGCATCGGCCGACGTCGCTAGAGGGCCTTGTACAGCCTCGATATAACCGCCCTTCATCGATGTTCTGATAAAACTGAATCCGAGGCCGCGGCCAGTTGGATCGCCCTCACCGTGCAGCTGTAGCATGGCCTTGCCAGCACAAGCATCGATAAAGGCTTTGCTGGTTTTCCAAGGCGCCATCTTGTCGGCTAGAGCCTCCTCAGCCTTTTCCTGCGTCTTCTTCGAGTTCTTGGCCTTGGCGCCGTCTTCGTCATCATCAGAGTCCTCTTCTTCGATAACTGCATTCTTGGGGTCAAAGCCAGCGTCTACTAACATCTTGAGACCAAGCGACATTCCGTCGATCAAGCACGTATCTTCTGGCTTGATCATGGCACGAATACGCTCTTCATCCATTAAGATCTCGCCTTCGCGTAGCTTCCATTGACCCTTTTCTGACTTGGCATAGGCCAAGAACTCTTTTAGCTTTTGTCGGTTTTGTGCATCTGTGCTGTCGGCAATGTGCTTGGTTATATCAGACAGATTAACGAGCTGGCTGGGGTCCTTGCGCATGAGACGATAACTTATCATCTTGATCCGGTTCTTGCTGGCGTTCGTAACTTTGCGACTGTGTGGTCCCGGAACTTCGACTGAGGGAAACGTCTGACCAACCACATACATGTGGTCGATATTGCGCAGATACCATTTGGGCCCATGCATAGCTGTCGTACTGCGACCAAGGATGAAGTCGCCCGTACGCACCTTGTGCTTGAATAATGGAGCACGGTACATTTGATTGTGGAAGGTCGGCACCATTTCTCCCGGATCGACGGTACCGAAGATGGAAAATGGCGACCGGTCCTCGGGAAGTAGAACATGTGTCTCGCCGACATCGAGCTTCTCGGGCATCTGCTCGTCGTTGGCGTCCAGTTTCCGGTAATAGTTGATGACGCGGTTGGCCATGCCGAATTTGGACAAGACAGTCGGTATACGCTCACAGTATTCAAATAGTACAGCCGATGAGTTATCACTCAACGATAGATCCTTGGTCTCTCTGAACACATCGTGTACCTTGCCCTTGGTAAACTTGCGTTTCACGTGGCTACGGCGCACAAACTCAACATCTCTGTTGGTGCAGTGCTTAACGCGGAATGTAGGCCGGTGGTACCGATCAGGTGTGTCATCAAGCTTGACCTTGTAGTATGGGTAGACGAGCTTGAGTGCAGGCAGACTGTGCTCGACATTAATGTTGCCCAGTGTAGCTCTGACCTTGTGCTTGTGGTTCTCCTTGAGCATTTCGTATGCGTCGTCGTTGGCAATGTTGAAGCGGTTCTTGGTGAAGCGGCCCAAGTTGCCACTAGCGTTACGCTTGTTAGATGCCTCGGCCTTTTGACGCTTAGCCATTGTCTCTACCGATACTTCTTCAAGATGAAGATGCGGATCTGTGTAGTCGACGTAGACACGCTTGCCCAGATGCTTCGTGTGACCTTCAAAGTCATCAAATGAAGGCGCTGTATATCTTGGTATATCTGGTAGACCTGTATCGATGATACGAGGCTTCTTCTTGGGCCGCTCTTCTTCGTCGTCTACGAAAATGGCGTCCCACTCGTCCTCATCGTCATCTCCAGCGGGGCGTTTTTGCGTGCTGTCAGCCTTTAAAGTAACTTCATCGTCTCCTAGAAGCTTTTCGGCGGCCTCGATATCGGTTGAAAAGTCGAAGCATACTGTTGCGATGTCTTGCAATGTGAAGCCGGCGATGGGCTCATCATCCTCATCGTTATCGAGGTTAATTTCGTTGTCGGTGGTTGCTTGGTCGTTCTTTTTTGCTAATCCTAGAGTGATAAAGTTCGAGTTTTCTGGATCGAATGCCTTGTGACGGTTTCCATCGGGATGTCTGAACATCTTTTCTTGGTCTGGTGCGATTTCGAGCGACAGTTTAGAAGTGATGAGTGGCTTCATCTTGCGTGCAGACTTCTTGGCAATGTATTTGGAGGGCTTCGGTGGAAGCAGAGTATTCCATTCAAGGACTATACCCTTCTCGAAAGCCGGCCATTTCTGCTTGAGTAGTTCTTCGGCAGATTCAATTGCGGGTGGGATATCTGGATCTTGGTTCGAGGTTTGGATGCCAGACATGTCGAAATCCTCGTGTTCAACGGCGGGAACCTCGAAGATGGGATCACGGAAGCTAGATTCCGGAACTATGGCAGGGCCACCGGTGGCTTGTCCTGGGGCAGTTTTTGAAGCGACCGGGTCCTCTGGCGTTCCCGGGGCAAGATCATTAGATTCGAAGGGTGACGGCGAAGAGCCACCAAATAGATCATCTATCTCATCGTTCTCGGTGTTCTGATTGGCATCGTGATGGTCTTCGTCGTCGCCGCCAAAAAGACCGTCAAAGTCATCCTTATCCGATTCTTTGTCGTTAGCTACAGGCGAGCTTGGTGATCGGAGCCCAGCACCAGAAGCTGTAGCTGCGGTGGGCTCCTCATCGGGTAAATCATCATCTGAGATGTCACCGTAGTCCATGGCATCATCGGCTTTCTCTGTCTGATCGTAGTCACCCTTTTCAGCGAGCATGCTCTCCAAGCCGTTATCTGGATCATTGTTGTTGGCCAACAGCTTGGAGATAAGGTTGTTGTCGGCGGCATCCTGTTCCTCCCAGGAGAGCTTTGGTTCGTTGGCATCTGACATTTTGGCGAAGTTGCGAGGGCGAGTTATTATATGATATTAAGAAATGATAATGGGCAGATTATATGGCAAAGAACATCAAGGTTGCGAAGAAAGGAGCGTGGGTAGTTGCAGGCGATAACGATCGAGAGCAATAGATCGCAAATTATGAGAGTTGATAGTCGTATATGGTAGTTAGAGAGAAGCCCAGATAAGAGGCGAGCAATACGCAGCGAGACTCCAAGAACAGGCTCGGCCAGCTGCGCGTCGCGAATGTGAGCCAAAGCGGCGCTGGAATCTCACAGCAGGCGGGCCGGAAACAGCATCGATCGAAACGAAGCGAGATATCCTCTACTAAGTTGTATTGGGGGGATGGTTGGAGAACGAGAGGTCGTGAATAGTAAGGGGCGATTCAATAAGCTAAGCAGAATGAAGCTAATCACGAAGAAGACGAGATAGAAAGTGAAAAGGCGATGATCAGTCCGAGACGCCGAAAATCACGAGATGAAATCGAGTGGATGGATGATGGAGGAGAAAGAAGAAAAAAACCAAACGAGGCGAAAAGGACGTTGGAGGAGGCGAGGCTGAAAATGTAAGAAGAAAAAATTAGGAGAGGACCTCTTATTGGTAAAGTAATTGCACAGACTCAGCTGGACCTAACGTTGGAGGGGAAAGACCAGATAGCTTTGGCAGGTGAAGTAGATTTTGCGGTTGTTGCCTGGCGATATCAAAAAAAAAAAAAAGAGAGCAATTGCCGTCTCTGTGATTGCTAGACTGCGTTACTGCTTCACGTCGCTCCTTCCCGCTGCAAAGCTGCCGAAAAAGTGGGCCTTGAAGCGTGTTCACGTGACTTAACTGACAAGCCCATTTAACTACAGCCAGATAAGAGCCTAAGGTAAAACTTTAGCAAGAAAGGTAAAAGGCATATAGAACCCCTAGCACAAAGATTGAAAAAAATATGATGTATGTATAGTAGGTTGCTATGCTATGTATTATCTATGATTCCTGCCTTGATACCGTATTTTCTTTTCTTAACTGCCTATAACTAATCAATTTATCATAAATCTTGCTTACTTATTCATCAGACAGAAGAAAGAGCTAGCCGAAGAGCTTATGCAAGTTAAACCACACCATAATATTAAAAACATAGACGCAAGAAACTGAAGATCTTAGAAGTATTATGTAGGCCCCAACATTAGATCAAGGGCCCATAAGAGACAAAACATATTAACTCCAGGCACTCACTACGTCTTACAAAAGCGTCAAACTCTTTTTTTCCAGAAGATTAGACGTTGCACTCGGCTTAGACTTGGACAAATTCAATATAACATAGCATAATTCTTGACTTTTGATCATGACACAATCATAAAAAATACAAAATGGGAGTTGGAAGTTTGACATAAACGGGGACTTGCTTCTAAGAAAAGGTACTTAGCCCTACAAAATATTATGTACTCCCTCCAAAGTCTTCAGAAGCTGCCAGCTGGCAGATGTAGAGGCTCAAGAGCGTCTACAGCCCTCGCATAGAAGGGGATCTGTAACATATGCAGCTGATGCTCTGGCTTTAGCAGCGGAAGACTGGTGTTTATGTTCTGGTTTTGTCTTTTGAGAGGCTTTGGTTACGTATTTACATCTTTTCTTAGAAGTCCCCGTTTATGTCAAACTTCCAATAACCGATGTTAAACATCTAACTCCCCCTCAAAAATGAATAATGAGTTTGGTATTGATTGCCTGTAAAATCTACAAGATGAATTGCTATAGCTAGAACTACATAGATAGTGGTGTTCCTTCTGGCGATAGTGAGATAGACAAAGGAAAATAGAGCGGAACAAAAAAGCTGGTATCGTAGGAAAGAATGAAAGATATGCCAAAAAGTAGTACAGACCCAAAAAGAACAAACAGACATGAAAAAAATAAATTGAAAAAATGCGATGCTATGATGAACGGGCGAAATAGAAGCGGCCGTAGAGATGTCGAGGAAAAAAAATTCCGTGAAAGTATAAAAACACGCTAGCAGAAGAGTCCGTTGATCATGAAAAGACAAAAGAAAAAAAAAAAAAAGGAAACAAAGCATCACTCAAAATGATACTAAAACTGCGGATACGAATACTGAGCCTCCCACCGCAGGAAGTCGCCTAAATCGTGGCCGAGGTTATATCCCATAGGGGCGTCAGGGACCGCGGCATCGTTCACTATGACAGGCTGTGGAGAAGATGCCTTACGATCGTTCCAAGACGCCGTATCAATGGCATGTGTGCCCGAAACAGAAGCACGGTTTGGGCTGCTGCGCGATCTCTGGCGTCTCTGAGGCTGTTCCTGGATTGCAAATTTGGAACTAAGACTGGCTGGTTTGTTCCGTGTATCGACAGCTGTGTGTTGCTGGACTGAAGATGGCATAGCTGGGAAGATTCGGGCAGACGGCCGAGAAATATCCTGTGAAGAGCGCGGCGTGGACGAGACAGAAGCCGTCGAGGCGCTATCGGACAGTTCACCGCCGAGAGACGACGCCGAGCTCTGGCGTCGATGATCATAGAACGTGTGGTCGTATCCAGCAGCAGCTGGGGCAGCAAGTGGCATCGGACAGTCTACCAGATTCATGCCATAGAACCAGTCCGCCAGCTCATCTATATCACCAACCTCAGATACCGGCGATGCACCAGAAGCAGAAGTATCGGTGGCGATGGCTGACCGCGCCGAAAACCAGTCGTCGGCACCGAGGATAGCCATTTGGAAGGCGGTCCAGTCCAGGTTGTTCTCGCCGCCAACGCGGATACCCGAGTCAGCCTTGGAAATGCGGATGCGGCCATGGCGGATAGTTGGCGTGACGGTCGAAGTCGGTGCGCCGTGGAAGTAGATGAAGTCGTTATCTTCAGCGGGAGCGTATTGACTAGACGCTGTGCTAGAGACACTGTCGTTGCGCGGCTTGGTAGATACGCCATCTGAGGAGGCAGAAGTGACTGCAGAAGATGAAGAGGATGTTGATGTAGCGGAGGATACGGAGGCAATCGAGGTGTCAGCGGCTAAGTCGGTCATGGGAGACGCAATGGGTGTATCCGATGGCGTGGTTAGAGTGACCTCAGGGATAGTAGGTAGACTTCTATTGCGAACCGGCTTCGCAGGCGCTGAGAAATCACGAGTGACCACGGAGTCTAGAGATGTGGTTACATTTGCGCCGGTGCCCTGATCCCAAGTCGAGGCACGGGTCGGTGATACAAACGATAACTTCTCTTCCTTTTCCTTTTCTTTCTCCTCTGGCTGTTTCTTCTGCACCTTCTGCAGTCTTAGTTTCTCGGCAGCCTCGCGGCTCTGCTGTAGCTTGGCCTCGCGGCTTTCCTTGAGCTTTTGGATCTGGTCTTGGCTCAAGATCTCCTGCGCCTCGACCTTGCGGAAGCGCTGGAAGACATCGTCAGAAAGCGTCCAGCGCGAGGCCGACACCGACGCATTAGCCAGCACATTCTTCTTCTTATGCTTGAGCTTGAGCGTTGACCGGGCCGGAGAGGCGGTGTCAGAGTTAGAGCCGGAGCTGGAGTTGCCGCGAAAAGGTGATGGTGGCTGGAGTGGTGGCGTCCGTGGGAAGGGTTGTGAAGCCTGAGGTGGTGATGGTGATAGTGATGGTGAAGCCATGGAACGAGGAGGCGTTACTGGCCGAAGTAATGGGGCGCTTCTAGGAGCCGAAGCAACAGTGATGGGTGTAGAACCAAAGGCACGATCGACCTCCGCGATGAGGTCATTGACGGGCATGTTGTCGCTCTTGTAATGTGACCAGTTGAGGGTATGAGGATCTCTATGAGAACTTCGAGTGGCAGTTTTGACAGGAATAGATAGAGGAGAACGAGAGGCAGGTGGCATTGATGAAGAAATAGAAGAAGAGGATGAAATTCCAACAGCCCATGAAGGCGGCGCAGGAAGTTCTTTGTTCAGCTTCAAGTACTCGACAGACGTCTTTGCTGACAAAGGCTGAGGCGGGAACAAAGGCGGCTTCAGAGTAACGATGGAAGTGTCAAGAGGCGAGCGGATAAAAGTGGAAGAAGCAGTGGCTGTAGTAGTAGTAGTAGTAGTAGTAGTAGTAGTAGTAGTAGTAGTAGTAGTAGTTGCAGTAACACTAGAAGAAAGGGTATTGGTGGAACGTAGGGAAGACGGTAGTGACGAGGAAAGATTGGGGGCACTAGAAGATATAGAAGAAGCTACAACTGATTCGAGCTGACGATGCGACGCCGGCACAGAAACTGCGGGCAGTTGCTGCTGCAGACCAGAAGGAAGGTTGCTGGTCTGAGCGGATGGGGATTTCTGTTGGTAATGCTGGGGCCTATCAAGTCCGTCTTGAAGCTGGCTTTGATGCTGGGCAGACAGGGATTTGAGCGGAATCTTGGGTAGAGGCTTGGAAACACTGTTGTTAGTGCTCAAGAGAGAACTATTGTAGCGAGAAACTGCGCTGCCTGCATTATTATAAGAATTATAGCCAAAGTTGCTCTGCTGAATCTGCGCATATTCTGCCGAGCGCAGGAAATCGGCTGACCGGGGAGGTCTTAGTGGCTTATTTGTGAGACTAGTGGGCGTCTTGGAGTTACTGCTCTTTGTTGGCGAACTAGACAGAGACAAAGACGAAGTCAAAGACAAAGAAAGGGCCCGAAGTGATCGAGGCAAATGTGCGCCACCACCACCATTAGCAGAAAGGTCACGTGAATATTCAACTTGTGTTGCTGGAAGAGGCTGCGACTCCCCTTCTGGCGTCTTCAAACTCGGACTCGGGAATCGGATGGCAGTTGCCGGTGTTCTCTCGGTCGACGAGAATGCATCGACAGATGCAGTAGTTACGGCATACAGATGGGATGCAGTAGCAACGCTACCTGGTCGAGACGGCACTGTTGCGCTACGAGCACGACCACGACTAGCCAAAGCAGTTACAGCAAGATGGCTGGCAGGGTGAGGTGTTTGGCGCAGTGGCGGAAAAGGCGAGAGTAGCGTTGCTGTAGAGGAAGAGGAAGCTGCCATAGACCGACGTAGTGGACGATCCTTCTCAGAAGCCTGGAACGACGATGACGATGGCGACGAGGTCTTGCGCAGCGGCACAGCAGCAGTAGAGGAAGAAGTGGTGGGGGTAGAGGCATTTTTGCTGGTAAAGCCACTGCTAGAGCTAGTGCTATGCGCTATAATCCCAGCCGACTTGCATGAAGAAGGCTCCAAGCGAGAAACACCTGCGGCCTGGGCACTGTGAGGAAGCCGAGGGCTAGCGCCTGTAATCGAAGAATCAGTAGTGGTAGCATCGACAGCGTCTGCACCTTTAGGAAACACAATCTGTGGTAGATCTTCCTCGTAGTTGTTTTTCTGTTGCGGGTTAAACGTGCTGCTATGCAGATTGAGCGGTAGTGGGGGACCTCTCAGACGCTTGGCACTCGTTGCTGCAGCTTCTGAAAACGACGAAGTCGACGACTTGTTGCGTCTATGGCCGCCGCCATGTCTTCTATCAGAAGAAGAAGCACCAGTAGTATCGAGGGGTGCTAGCGTCCTGAAGGCAAGCATAGAATCTGTAGACGACGCTGAGACGGCAGAAAAGGTCGACGATGCTACGGAATCAGCGGAATCGGATGAATCGGACGAGTTGGATACGGTAGCCCGGTGCGAATGATGGCGTCGTGGACTGACTGCGAACGAGCTGGTGGTGACTTGCATCTGTCTAGACGGGTGCATCGTGCTAGCCGCCTCTTCGGGCGTAACAACAGCGACGCCGTGCTGCTTTGTTAAGCCTAGCATGTTGTTGAACGAACGATATTAGAAGTATAAGAAGCCAGTTACAGGGATTTGGATTGATAGAATGCTTCTGTAGTCTCTAATAGTCACAGTCACGGTGGCTGGAAAGGCCTGTGCTCTGTGTTCAACTATATTAGTGAAGTCGAAGACTGGGACGCAATAAGCTGCTGATGCTTTTGGGGTTCAGAAATGGCTGATTTCGTCGTCGGTATTAGGGTAATTCGAAGAAATCAAATGGAGAGAATAATAGAGTAGCTCCAGGCCAAGCATCCAAGAATAGGGCGTTTGATATTGAGAAGCCCAAGAACAAAGTAGCGTAGAAGAGAAATAATGTGATTCTCGGAGAAATAAAACTAAAGAACAAGTACACACTCACTTTCAAGAAAGACAAAAAGAAGAGAAAGAGGAAAAAAAGAAGTTCACTTGCAAAATCCAAAGAATGAGCCCCAAGGCCAAGCTTAATAGTATTTGACTATCTTGCTACCTCACATTCTGATACTTGATCACCACCCCTTCTTCCTGTTTGTTCTGTTCTTTTTCGACAGTCAATAAGAAGGAAACGGCCTAGCAAGAAAAAGAAAAGAAAACAATGGATGAATCTGATACATAGCCAGTGTTTCCAAGACTCCTGGAGTTTCTACTTCCGAGAAAAAGAAAAAGAAAAAGAGAAAAAAAAAGGCCTTATTACGGCTCCCCCCCCCCCCCAACACAAAACAAACAAGACCCTGCCCCCAATCGCTTTCTCTGTAGTCTGTAGTCGTTTTTTTCTAGGTATTCTATTCTGTCATTGTTCAACTTTCGCCTAGAACTACTACATAAGACCAGACGAAGTTGAAGTCGTCACGTAGCAATCCAGACGTTTAGCAGCACGAACATGCTTTTTGATACATTCGGTACCCTAGAATATCGAAACTCGGACGCTCAGACATGGCCACTAGTTAGTTGCAAAAGAAAAAAAGAAGAAGAAAAAGAAAAAGAAAAAGAGTCTAGTCATAGACAGAGCTTTGGTCTGGTCTATCAGATGGAGAAATGGTAATTCATAATGTAACCACCAAGAGTCTTATAATATTGGCCTTATGCTCGTTTAATACACAATATATGTATGTATTTCCAATACTACAATCTGGCAGCTTTATCTTCCCGGTCGATCTCGCAATATCTGTCTGGTGTTTTCATAGGTTTTGTTTCTTCTTATGCATTGCATAGCCAGGTAATCAACCGATTTTTTTTTTGCTTCTCTCTCCCTTCTTAGTACTCTTTAATGCTTAGTCTTTTTGTAGAGATATCTTTCTTCTCGCTTTCCTTCTCGCGAAGGAGGGAATCCTGAAACAAATCGTAGTACCACTCGATTTGTCTCTGTAGGCCTTCATTTTTTATTTTTATTTTTTATTTTTTTAGCATCTACCAATGAGGGATTTCTGTTATTGCCTTCATAATTCGTATATTTCTGCTGGGTTTGTCTACACAAACAAGACGAACCCCATCAGAACAAGCCATCCATCTTGAATTGCTCTTCTCGTTTGCTTCCTACATGTGTAAATATCTTGTTCATAACGTAACCCCGGCCACACTAGACTTCTTAATATCATCCAAGATCCTGTTCGTAGGGTTTCTTTTCTTTCCTTTGTTCATCCCAAAGCCAGGGTTTTTAGAAGTTTACTTTTTTTTTGTTGGGTCCTTCTAGCCCTTGATCTATCTTGTAACTTTGATGTATAACCCCCTAGTTAACCCTCGTACATCACCATCACGAAACGAGATATCCCAAGCATAAGCCATGTTTCTTTTTCTTCATGTTCATTCTTTTTCATTTCTCTCTATTTAATGCTCTATCACAATTGTGTACTGCCACTTGCCCGGTCAGACTAATCAAGGAAATGCGTAAGCATACAGCTTTAGCCACTTTATTGAGTACAAAAGAACCTACCCTGCCTCATTGTCTTAGATTAGCGCATAGAAGTTACATAGTAATCTTGCTTCATGGACTTTAACTCAATAGCTTACAAATTGTAGTGCTGGGTCGGCTTATTCCGCTTTTGCGATACGCTAGAAGTAGTGGAAGCACATATATACATATATGTATAGTACTATTCTAAACCCGGTTAAACCCTAAGCATTGTATATGTACTGAAATATACATATCTGTATAATAAACTTATCGTACGAAACAATAAGTCATCAGTTGCTCAACCAACAGCGTCTTTTCGGCCCTTTGACACTTGCCTCTTACTTGCGTATGGAATTGCCACGGCGTTTATTAGTAGATCAAATAAACACAAAGGCCCTCACAGTATGAGACCATCCTATAAGGCCATGGACTTTCTACTCTGTTCTTTACTCACACGACGTCAGCGAACTTCTTACACACTCCCTTTTTTATTTTTTTTATCTTCATTGAGGTAACAACATATGTATCTATCTGCTTTTGCGAGAAAGCCAACGCCCAATTTCCGCAGCAACCAATCATGTAATTGTAGAGACTAGAAGCAGCATAAAAGCCTCCCGAAAGTACATGTGATACAGACGCTTCTAGTGGGTGGGACGACAGGCCGAGAAAGAAATCAAGGCGCTAGTATTTACGATTACATATCGTATGGATAGTGCATCATGTTACTCTCTAATAGGCTATGAACAGACGACATGACCGTGCTACCCATCTTCTCGCTTGAATCTGAGACGGAGGGTGTGATAACAGAACCGAAAGGAAGAAATAGTAATCCTGAACACGAATAACCAAATAGTAAGGGTAAAATAAGGAACTACAGATACAAATATATTGAAAAATACGGCTATATTCCACGTAGGCAGAAGCGTTATTTTCCGAACAAAGATGGCTACTGATATCTTGTCTGGAACATCTAAAGTGATACCGTCTGAGCAAAGCAAAAATGCTGCTATAAGAAGAAAATAAAAAAACTAGTTTTTTTTTCAATTGGAGAATCTAATAATACAACCGGAGAAAAAACATAGACAAGGAAAAAAATAACAAAGGCCCGGTTTGGGGTAGCTTGAAATCGTGAGATCT
>RHLR01000859.1:0-12775 GCA_009806335.1 Davidsoniella australis
GAATCTGCTTGGTCGACGGCGAGGCGAAGATGGTGCCAGCAACAGCAGCGGAGAGCAGACCCGGCCCAACCATGGCGGCAAAGCTAGGCTCGTGGCCGGATCCGCCGCCGCTGATTATAGAGACTTTCTTAGAGGCATTGGGCGATGGCCGCACGTAGACGATCTTATTTGTGGCGTCGAGAGCCACGGAGGGGTTGGTCAGTGTCAGACTACGCAAGGCAGTCTCGACTAAGACGGTGGGATCGCTGATGAAGTGCTTAGAAGACATTTTGTTTAGTTGAAACGACAAATAAAGATAGAAAGAAAGGTAAGTTTTCTTTAGTCGGTAGTTCAGTTTATATTGATTGGAGACTTGAAGTAAACAGCAGGAAGCTCTTAATTGTGCCTAATCCGGCTAGAGTTAACACTAATGGGACAATAAGGAAGGTTTGTCTATTTACTCACTTACAGCGCTTCAGTCAATGTTTATCCACCACCCGTAATTTTATGAAAAGAAAAAGAGCACTAGGTCAAAGGTGTAAACAGAAGTTAGAAGAGGATAAGATATGGAAATATCTATATAAGCCTTCTTCGGGTATTTTCTCTACTGCAAAATAAAAATCTACAATTACAAGTAATAACGCACTCCGAGTTTTGTTTTCACAAACATGTAGCTCCGCTACTATCACGTGAGAGGGCGGAACAGAAAAGAGGGGCTTTTCTCTATAGTACAAGCTGCGGTATTCTACATATCAATTTATAATCTCGGAAACTAGCTGCATATGTATATGTACATGTACATATATAACTATATTCCAAAAGAATAGCTATTCAATTGGACTCAAGTTATCGGCAGGTGGCCTATAATTGCTTATACGGCACAATGCATATATAGCAATCTCTTTATTACCCAAGACATAAGCTAGAATCTAACTAAGCTTCACCAAATTATCAAGACATGCTCGAGGCTCTTATTACTATTCGAAATTTCTGTTCGGGACATTATCAGTTGGTATACGTTACTTTATTCCTTTGAGCTGATAATATTGCTTGTAGTTCAGAGTGCTTATAGTTTCCAAATCGGGCAATGACAAGTAAGAAATGGTTTGCTCTGTTTAGTTGGCTAGACTCGCTAATAATCAATGGGTCAGCAGACCTAAATCTAGTTACAAATACAACTAAATGTCGTTCGGAGATCCCTAATTTGTGAAAATCGCTAAACCACCATTACATAACTAAAGGTACACTTATCTTGGCCTGTCATACTTTGTATCAATCAATCAGGCTATGTCAAGTACTATAAGCGTGTTATAACCAGATCAGGTCATATACCAAAAAAAACAAGCGCCTCACTTCAGAATTATAATTTCTTTACACTTTCCTGTATCTTCAAGTCCGACAAGCCAACATCCAATGAAATATAGTTGAAACAAAAACAAAAAATAGCGATCGCTTTATCAAAGCCCACAGACTAAAGTTACACAGACAATCAACAATCAACGTTTGCCTAGGGTTACATTGCCCAACACACAATAAGGGCTCTCTCGTTTCTGAACGTAAAAAAGATGACAGTTTGATCGCCAGTTTCACGGACGTTTACTATGAAGCAAACTTGGCAGCGACCTACACTTGTATTGACACGGTGAGTAACTTTCACAACAAAGAGAAACTCCAAGGAACTCCATTCGGCTATTCTCATATCGAGAGTTTTCAAAGGCCATACAAGTTTGTTTCATATATCTTGGTATATTGGTGATATTGGATGGCTTTACATTATCTACATGTCGTTTGCGATTTGTTTCTTATTTTCGAGGGGTGAAGTGTCAATATAATAATGTTCCTGTTAAGGATATAGTTATGTATGAGAAATTTGTGGTTGAAGTATGAACATATGGAACTTGATAAGAGAAAAAGAATGTACAAAGTGAAAAGGCTAAAAGAGAGATAAACACATAGTAAGAAAGTAAGAATTCATATGTTTGAAAGATATACACAGTGGACAGTGACAACAAGAGATATATTGCAGATTTTTTTAAGAAAATATATTTAATTTAATTCATCATCTAAGCCATTGGCTTTTTGACTGCCTGGATAAAACAAAACGATTCACAGTGCAGTTTGAAAAGGAGGGGGTACATGAGAGAGATGGATATATGTCAACGATAGAAAGGGAGATAGAGGAAATGAGAGGTGAAGGCGGGCAGGTTGAGATGTAAGTATAAGAAACGAGATGACTGGAACACCGTCCTGATGCAGCCCATATAAGAAAAAGAGTAAGATATAAAGGGCAAAGAGAATTGTTTGAAAAGGAGATGGCAACTGAAAAAAAAAAGATCAGAACCAGCAATACACACAAATAATGAACCGAGAAAAGAAGATTGTGACAAAAAAGAGAAATGATGGCGGGAAGAGGACGAAACAAATGGCTAATATATCATAAGCCTAGATGATCAAAGAAAAAGGCAATGAAAAAGAAATAACAAAACATATATATGATGATACTTTACATGCTTTCGTAAAAGACAAAAAACATGCCTCCCAACAAACCGGAGATGACAAACATGGTTAGGAATGCTGCTCCAACCTTGTCACCGGTCGTAATCACCGTAGTCTTCGTACCGTCTGAGTTCGTCGAGGAGCCACCGGCATTAGCGTTACCCGTTGACGTACCACCGGTCGATTCGGTGAGAGGAGCGTGAGAGAGCGGGTAAAGATTGTACATGACGGCAGCAAGAGCACCCATCTGTTCACCAACACCGTTGTAACCATCGAATCCTGAGTAGTACCATTTCTGACCGCAGGCAGTGTCGGCGACACCAGACCAGCTACTAGGGCTACCAACGCAGGCCTGGGCGGCAGCAGCACCCGAAGCTGCAAGGATAGGATCAATGGTAGATTGTGTGGAATTGACCAGCTGAGCAGTCTGGGCGAGCCAGCGGACGAGGTAGGTCTTGAATGAGCGTTGATCGTTGTCGCAGGTCTTTTGTGGCTCACAGGCAGACTCGTACATGACCGAATTGTTCATGAACAGGCTGACGGTCTGGTTCAGTAGACCATTGACAGCCGTCAGCCAAGTGTCGTTTCCAGTGATGTTGTACATGTTGGCGGCGGCGTGCATGTGAATACCGAAGTTGTAAGTCCACAAAACTTCAGTCATATCGGTGCAGTTGTCGTCAGTGTGCGAACCGTCCTGAATCTTCCATTCCGAGGTGATGAAGCCCAGGTCAATTTCCCAATCGTAGATCTTCTGGGCCCAGTCAGTGTAGCTCGAGTTTCCGGTGTAGCGGGCCAGGCGAGAGGCCAGGTTGAAGAAGCAGCCGTTAGAAATAGTGTTTTTGTAGTTGTAACCGGAGTTGAAGGTGTAAATCTGCCAGCGGAGACCACCGTCGCAGTATTCGGTATCCCAACGTGAGACGTAATCGTTGAAGACAGCTTGGGCTAGGGCAAGCCACTGAGGCTCGTCGGAGTCGGGATCTTCAAAGCCAGCCTCGGCGGCGGACATGGCAGCCATGGCCCAGAAACCTTGATCATCATTACCTAGCGAACGGGTCTGATTCTCAGGCATATAATTTTCGTCGGCACCGACCTGGTGCTGTAGAGCACGGAAAGTGGCTTCGTTGTTTGATGTGTCGTTGGTGAGCCACCAGTAGTCTACCAGTAAACCAAACATGGCACCACACTCCCACCCTGTAATCATAGTTGTGGTTAGTAAGAGAAATGATGTATTTCCTCTGTCGTGATTAATTTTACGTACAGTAGTAAGGATCAGGCAAATTGCCATCGACATCACCGGTATTGTTACCGGTGTAGAATTTGAGAAGACCATACGCAATGGTAGAGGCACCGTCCATAATAGATTCTAGAAGCCAGTTAGTTTTCGGTGCGTGGCAAACGGACAACCTGCATATTGACAAGACGTACGGGTATCTTCGAAGTCGACAGTGATGGCAGAGGCTGGCTGTAGCATCAAGCCAGCCATGCTGACAGTGGCTGCTAAAGAGAACCTCATGGTTATGGGAGGTTCTGGGGGCACTGTTAAGTGAGAGATCGGAGAGCAAAGTAATTGGAAGGTCGTCGGATGAGGGTCGTTATATTAGCTTAGAAGCAGGTGAGGTTTATTATTCGAAGAAGAAAAAAAAGACGCGTCCACAGTGGCGTAACAGGAATGCACAATAGGCGACAAGCGGTAGGAAGAATAAAAGGCGGCAAGTCTGCGGGCGGGTAAAATCGAGAGATATACAGCGCTCAATAATAATTAGTCTTTAGGAATTCGAAATAGAGGCTTATGCCAATTGAGAGACAAGTAGAGACGTCTAATAAATGCTCTGGCGATAGAGAGCGATGCGATCGATAGTAAAGCGATAAAAGGAAACGCAGTCGTCGTGTAAGAAAAGAATAAATAAGGCCGGCTAGTTCGCCGTACAAATGATTGTGATAACGGCGTCAAAACGAACGACTCTAGAACACTAACCGAAATCAAGATAAAGAAAAAAAGAAGAAAAAACTAATGGCGGAGGAGGGGAAGAAAGGAAGATATTCAGAGAAAGAAAAGAAGAGAAGAATGAAAAACGAACGAGAGAGTCAAAGTCCCAAAACCAGGCCAAGAGAAAATTAGAAAGGGAAAATTAAGCACAGAAGACAAAGGAAAAGAAGAATAGCAAGGGCAATTACTACTTGAAATGAAGCACGGGCAGTAGCAGCAAGCAACAGCAGAAACAAGCAGAGCGAACGCTCGTCGAGGCAGTTGCCGCACCTGCAGGTTCCTTGACAGCAACCCCTGGCAGGCTGAGCGGACTATTCCCGGGGTGGGAGAAAAGAGTATTCGTCTTCTATTCTTCTTGCTTTACCAGTACTACTACTATCTACTGCTACATGTATGTAACTAACTCATGTAACTAGTTGTACGGGCTTCTATAACTGTCTCTACGAGAAAACGAGCAGACCCTGCAGCGATGCTACTGGTGCTACTGTGCAGTCACTCGATAGCAGGGGATATGATGATAAAATAGAGAAAATGAGAGAAAGAGAACCAGAATGGCATAAAAACCCCGTACTTTGAATATTGGCGCCTGTTCCTCGCATAGAGCTTTGCTTCTGTCGTTCTATTTACATCGTATTATATAAGTAACCGTAGTATGTCTTACGCACGTCAATGCAGCAGTTTCTCGTTTGAGCAGCACCCTCTTTCCAGATTTTTTTTCCTGCCGCCCTCTCTTTTCTTTCCGTATCTTTTATTTATTGTCCTTCTTTTCTTTTCCCAAGGTCGTTCGTTCGTCAAATCGCCCTGAGAACAATCTGCTGGACCCAGCCAACGTACATATAGACAAGCGCCAGTCTTCCATTTTTCTAGTTTAGCTTGCATTGGTGAAATGGGCGAGCGAAGGAAGCAAAAGCCCAGTCCAAGGATCGAGGCCGCGCCGATCGATAAAATGGGGTAATTAAGCGGCCCCAAGATATTAGTCCAACCAAATTCGCCGCACTGTAATTCCCTATTAGTCGCAACTGCCACAATACCACAAAGGGTCTTTCTACAGTTCTAGATAAAGGAAGAAAAAAGAAACTACATATAATAAATATATCTAACTATAATTGTATATAGCGACGCACTTAGAAACGGACCACAGACGATCACAATGACTTATCGTGGGTTGAGAAATATAGAAGGGGATATAGGGAATGAAATCTCGAAAATGGAATATGCATTGTACACAATAGAGCCTGACTGTTCATTTTGTGTACTCAAAGCCCTCTCTTAGAGGCCATATTCTCGTATTAAAAGATGCTGGCTAAGCCAATACGCGGCGATGGTCCACCCCGTCGTTACTCTTTGACCCTTCTCGCCAATCAATAACATTGTCATGTTTTCCTTGTTTTTTTTTAGTCTTGGGCTTTTTTGCTGCCGATTGCGTGGTGGCAAGCCACTAGAATTTCTTTCATATACAACTATTACATGTATTCTATGTTCACTAGAACATATACATATTACACCGTCATACTCCAGGAATAATACAAAAGCCTGGATGTTGATTATCTTTCTTCCCCAGAAAGCCTCATCCGTACTAAAAGTTGCAGCGGTCGTCACAGAGCGGTCTTTTTTACCCCTGCATGGCAATGCAATAGGTTACCGAGAGGCTTTCTTCAATCATTTTTATTCTCTCTTTTTTTATCATTTGACTAGGGGAAAGAGAGAATAATTATTGCTCTCCTCGCAAAAGCAAATACAGATATATCATCAAAGTCAATAAAGCGCTTTTTCAAGAAGCGACTTGTAATTATCTATACCAAGAGGCCAAGACTACAAATAGACATTGCTTGGTATAATTATGGTGGTTCTTCTCTATAAAAGAACAAACAAAGAGAAGTAGCCCCAATTTAGGACCTGAAATCCAGGGGAAATTTGGGAGGCTGTGCAAAGGCATAATTCGTACACACCACCCTCTAACTATATGTAGTTGTATACTACAAGTCTTTTTTTTTGTTCTACACTATCTGTGTATTTGTATGCCACTATAGCACGAATCCGTTGATGACGAAGGATCCAAGGAAAGTCTGGAGAGCTACAAATAGTTTACTAGTAAAACTAATGTATATGTTAATCAAGCCCAGCCAGCCCAGCCAGCCCAGCCAAACAAGAGAATCAGATGGCGTTCTTGTGGCCAGGAATCAAACGACACCGCCTAGCAAGCAAACAAGCAAGCCTGGCTGGCTAGCTAGCCATCTTCTTCTGGTCTAGAACTCTACAAAATATACTGGCCTTTCTCTCACGTACCATGATACTAAATACAATGGCATACCTTGCCTAGACTCTGTAGACAAAAATGTACACACGCACATAATGCATATTAGCGAAAAGCAATTGGCATAGAATGGTATGCAAGTTTCCCTCGCAATAATCGAAGCGACAAAGGTGCCCATCATTGGCAAAGCTCGGCATCATTTATTTGGTTATTGCATTCCGGACAAGTCGGCTGGATAAAATTAACCATAAGAAATCAAAAATAGGGCTGTTTGGGGTGGTTCGTGATAAAATAACCCTTGTTGTTCAACCCTAATGCAGCATGACCCGTAAACCTCATCTTAATACTTGATCTCATAGTTGTAGAATGAAAACAATCGGCTTCTTCTTCTCCATGGAACATGTTAAGTTCGAATAAACCTGACCCCTCCTCTCGACCCCCTAATATTGCTATTTTCCTTCTTTGCATAAACACTGCCTCTGCAGCTCTCTTAGTTCCTTAGGCGGAGCCCTAGCTTTCCTTGGCCCCTTGAAACCGCGACACTTTCACTTTACGTTCCGATGCCAATCATTTTATAAGAATTCATCATATATTTGTTTTTACTTCTCAGGTTGGTTTAGATTTGGTATCCCACAAAGACAAATTCAAAAAAACAAAAAGAATAAACCCATAAAGAAAGGGAGACAAGAAGGACGTTTGCACCGGATTTTTTTTAATTTATTTATACCTTTCTTGATCAGTGACATCTTAATCGATATTCATAGACATTGCCTTTGACATAAATACTGAGAACCGGTTACTAAAAGAACGCCGTAGTATATTTTATTTCCGCAAAGCCTTAAAAAAGAAGATGAATCATGAACTTGTCCAATCTATAATAGTATGTGTAATAGTAGACCTAGCTTTTTATAGCATCGAAGACGAAGAACTGAAGGAGCTTCGACCTTTTTATTCTATTATTCTATACCTCCAATGATACTGAAGCCAAGAAAAATGACTCATACGACCAAGTTCATCAGTGTCTTGGCTTAGTTGGCTTAGTTGGTAATGTTTTATTTTTTTATTTTTCATATTCATTAATCTTATGGATGTTGGCGATGTTAAGTCAGTATGTATGCTACCTGTTATCTATCATATTCGACTTCTACTGTAACCTAAATTAGCTTCTGTTTCATAACCTTAACGTGGATATTATCTTTGACATATCATTATTATACTTCTTCTATTCTTCTATACTTCAAGACCTAGATTTTTTGCCTAGCTTTATGATTCTATTTTTCTTGTCTATAAAACAAATGAAGCACAGCCTATTACTATCCCTTCCAAAGAAAACAACCACGGTGTTTTTATTTTCAAATAGATGACTCTGGGCTTTATGAATAGATAGTTGTATATTGATTAAAGTATAAAAAAAAAAGGTAATATTATTGAGCAAGAGCTTAGCCATGATTTCTTAGTCAAGCCAATATGTACTAGTTAAGAAGAAATATAAAATCTCAACTGCCGTAACCTGGCTAGTTGTACAAATACGTAGGTTAACAAACAAAAAAAATATGGTACACTTGCCGACAACTTAGCTTGGTAAAGATGTATAATATACTTTTTTGTTATGTATATTTTTTCTTTTACTCTTTAACAGACTAAAAGTTGCCGGCTGGCAATATACCAAGAAGAAGGAGAAAAAAAAGGGATCCGAAAAGGAAGAAATCAAACTCTAAAATTTTGGTTATGGGAGACGTCACGGTTCTGCGTAACGCACTTACTTTTATATATATATTATCCATTTTGTAGACTTACATATGAATGGAATGATAAATTTCAATTTTATTTGTGGTTGATATAAAATAACAACATATAGTAGTGGCTATTTGGCCAACTATATTTGTAGTTACACATCGTGATATCGCAAGTGAAGAGAAGTGGATTGAACATATATATTAGAATGTAAATATACTATTAGAACTTCCTATAGCTTTCGAGTAAGACGTAATCATGAAGAAAGACATATAGCGTGATCAAAGTAAAAGCTGCCTCGATAGCCAAAAAAGAGTAAGAGCAATAATATGGGGAAAAAGACAAGCCCGCTGATTGTCTTCATTCGTAAGAAAAAAAGTAAGTATGATGAGGAAATAAACATGGAAAACAAGTGACGAGGAGAAGATCTAATAGTGTGATACTAATAATGGTAATAGTAATAGGGTGACAGTTTCAACATCAAAACAGAAACTCTATGTCATGATGAATATAGAAAAAGAAGACATATGAAGATGCACACACCCACCAAAGAATAAAAAAAGCCGACCTTTGAAAGAGTACACAAGTCCTGATTTGTTCTATAAGACGCCATTTTATATGAACAACTTAGAAACAAAAAGAGAGAAGAAAAAGAAAAAAAAAAGAGTAGAGGAATAATAAGAGAAATGGATGATTTTGACCAGAAAAGAAGGACTTCATATGGCAAAAGATAGAAGAGGAACGCGTGCCTCAAACTAAAAAAAAGGACTTCATATTGAGGTAAGAAAACTAGAAAAAGAAAAAGGGAATATATACTTATTTAATACTGTACAGCAACCACCTCCCGAGTCCTACTAGGGCTGCGGTGATCTCGTCGCATCGACCGCTGTTGAATCAAAGACTGACTCGTAGCTGGATCGAAGCCGCAAAGTTGCGTCAGATATGTAAGTCTAGATGTAGAGGAAGCAGAGGATGGTTAGAAATCATGGTCGTTTGTGCGGTTTGGACTTAGATAAATTGTGTGTCTCGAAACTTACTTTTGGTCTTCTTCCGTCGCTGTCCGTACGCCTTCTAGTTCTTGCATACACCGGGCATTCGTCATGGCCTTGCGAGTCTGGTCAATCTCCTTTACATAGAACTTGAACCGACCAGACACTGGCCGATGGTCCGATGCCCGCACCTCATGTCGTCGATACTCGTGCTGCTGGATGCGTCCGTGACCACGATGTAATAGCCGATCACACCAGGCTGGCGAGCGCTTCTTCTCACTAGTATCGTACGTATCGGTTCCCACGTCGTATTTGTATGTGGGAGAAAATTCAATGGGCATTTCGTGGAACGCCCGTAGCTTGAATGATGGGTTGCGCCGCTTGGCTACGAGGAGTTGATCGCGCTCTAGCAGCTTGCCGAGATTATTGCTCTTGACTGCCATCACCACTGTGTCTCGTGACATGGCATCGATGCGGTAGTTGAGATCGCCATTCCATAGGACGAGCTCGTGATCTAGAACCATGGTACCGTCACCACCACCAACATAGTGATCGGGCCGGACGGCCGTATTGCGCTCGATAGGGAGAATCTGGCCCTCAAGAATTGCGGCAACATCGTTGTGACGATTGTTGGCTTGGGTTTGTCCAGCGGCTAAATGGCAGTTGACAAAGCACACCGACGAGTCATCGACCATGAACCGAATTACAATAGCACCCTTGTTTCCATGATATCCTCCCATGCCCCGCTTGACGTCCGTTGCATATATATCATGGATGCGGTCTCGCAAAGATGCCTTGACAAATATACATGTAAAAAGGCCGACTAGCGTGGCTGTGTGGAGTACATAGTAAGGTTGGTTTGATGGCATATAGTCATCTATCGTTCGCTGAAGGAAGTCTCTCCAGTCGCGGTATGCATGGCTCATATCCTTCTTGTCATCCTTTTTTTTTGATGACTTGAACAACCGTTTGGCAGTGGCCGTCTTGTCTTCCAAGTCAACTAACTCCTGGAACCCAAACACCATGATATCAGGGCATCCGCTGTCTTTGACATGGTTCCTGAAGAACTCAGCATCGGTGGAATGTTGAATTTGACTTGGTGTTGAGGCACCAGCGTTCCAAGTCAAGACTGACACATCAAGATCATCAAAGTTGCAGTACTCGGTATCGAGCGATCGCATGCGGTTATCCAATGAATCTTCCTTGAGAAGTCCATCCCACGCTCGCAGTTTATTGTCTGCACCAAGTGAAACGACCTGATAACGTCCCATACGATACATACTAGCGGGATCAGGAATGATTTTTATCACCGGATTATCATGGGCCTGCCACTCCTTGGTCATATTCCAAGGCGTAGTGGTGACGTCGTAGACGCAAACTTTGCCGCTGTTGTAGCCAGCCCATAACTTATCACCAACACCGCCTAGGGTATTGATCTTGAAGGCATTCAGATTCACAACAGATAGGAGGGAGAGAGACTCACGCGAGTAGACGCTGACCTTTCCATCATTGTGTCCCAGGAAGACCTTGTCGGGCTCTGAGCGCAAATATGCACCAGAGACGACCTCACCAGCGCCCTCAAAAGTCAGCGGTCTAGGCGTCAGCTGGCACTGAGGGTTACCGTCCATAGTTGGCGCAAACACATACACATCCTTGCCACCGGCGTACCATAGCTCGTTGCCGACAATTATCGAGAACGTGTGGCCACGCGGAAGACGATATGTGTAACTGGGACTGCCACCAAGATTTGGGACGGTCGACTTGTCAGGGCCCCAGATATTGAGGATGCCGGTGTCATCTAGAGTCCATAACTGGTTTTGGAAACGGTATATTTTGGTGATTTCTTGTCTGTTGTGTGCGCCTGGTTTGCTGCAAGTAATGGAATGTGAGAGCAAGTCAATTTCCATGAGTTCGCCAGTATTGGTGCCAACCCAAACAATGGTGCCCTCGTCGTTGGGATTAGCCGCTGGCTTGAATATGATTGCTGTGCCTCGAACACCTTCAACATGAGGCATCATAGCAAACTCGGAGCCGTCAAGCATGCTCCATGCTCTTGTCATGGAACCTCCACAGACAACATGCTCACCGCACACGTCAAACACACGGGCGTCGTACCTGGTAGTGATTTCTGGGATTCCAGGTTTCAAGTATGGCGGCTGGCGGTTGACTAGGTATACATCTGGATAGGCGGTGATGGTGTTTTCAGGCTCTGCCTTGACAGCGTTTGATGTTGGCACAAGAGCAGTGTTTGTAGACGAGACAGCAGCTACCGCAGTAACAGGGGCGATGGAAGTAGAAGCGACAGCTGCCGTAATTCTTGGAGGTGGCAGCGGCGATGTAGCTCCTCGGGTCTCTGAGTATGATCCGGTCTCCATCATAGAATGGTGCGATACATGACCTCTGGCAGGCGGTGGCCGTGAGCCCTGAGGCGTTGAAGGCGTGTAGGACTGGCGTTGAGCCTGAATACTGGCCATAGAATCGAAATTGGTCGAAACAGGCGGCCGTGGAGGCCTTGGCGGCGGCGGCTTTGTAGATTGCAATGCCTGAGTTCGGCGTGGGGCAACCGGCGGAGGCTCAACCACAGGAACTTGCCGAGCTGGTACTGTTGGACCAGTGAGCTGGCGGGTTATTTGCGCGGGCTTTGTGAAGGTATCTTGGTCCTGTCGCCGGCTTGCAATAGACGGGTGTATGGGTGGTGGCTCAAAGGTCGAGTTGGCGTGAAGGCTTCTAGATCTAATAAGAGACGGATTCACGCCGCCTTCAGACCGGCCGGGGCGCGTCGGCATAGGTGGAGGGAGGATCTCGTCTTCGCTGATGGCACTCCCTGGAGGGCTATTAAAGGGCGACGTCTCGAACTTGGAAGCAAGAGATCTCTCGGGAACCTGGTCTAGAGCAGAGGGCCGGCCATTGGCGTCGGAGAGCACTGGCTTAGGGCGCACACCAGGCTTGTCGGCTCGGTTTATTGGCGGTGGAGGGGCAGGTCGCCTGGTTTCGCTGGATCGGCGCGGCGGCGGTGGTGAAGGCGGCTTAGACCCGGGTGTTCGGGGTGACTTTCGTGACTCTGAAAAGGTCTGGCCTGGGCTGTGGGGGGTGATGCCGGATAAGAAGACAGCATCTGGGTTGAGGAAAACCTGCTGCTCCTTTGGGAAGCCACCACCGGCATGACTTTTGGGTGGTGACAGTGGCGGCTGGACGGTAACGACAGGCGGTCTTGGCGGGGCTCGTGGACTAGACGACCTCACTGGAAGGTCTTTCTGGGTAGTGACCCGTAGCGCAGCGGCTAGCGAGGGGTCTCGAGGACGGACAGGAGGCGGCACTGCAGACTCGGTTGCGCCT